>WAAG01056205.1:0-19908 GCA_013390105.1 Tichodroma muraria | reverse complement strand
GCATATTTCAACTACACAGATGATAAAAAACTTTACAGATACATTACTTCATCCCTTAATTATTCTGCTAAAATCAGACTACAAAATTTACAAACAGAATTCATCATACTGAACAAAATACAGGTTAGTGATAAATGCTAAATTATTCTACTCAGAAAAACAATTTTAATTTTAAAGCTATTTGTCACTTAGAAAAAAAGCAGTATGGTCCCAACTACGTTAACCAGCTATCAGGACAAAGCTGACACATAATGAACAAGGGAGGGAAAGACAAAGAGTTTGAAGCAGCCTAACTTTTTACAGAGGGTCTCCAAAGGGGTCTGTAAGGATTCTGCTGCAGTTATCAAATTGACAGGACTTAAATGTCATTTTGTTTCCTCTTCTGTTCCAATGTGTACTGACCTTGTTAATGGCCATTTGTGTCATGCACCCAACTACAGATTATGCAATAAGCAAACAGGCAATACATTTCTCTTAGAGTATTCTTTTTCCCATGCCTTGAGAAAGATACACCCTTCAACACAGGGCTTCTCAATGCTCATGCCTGCCCTTGTGGGACCACATAGCCCTTTGCTAGGTGTGACTATTCTCCTAAATGTGGCTGGCATCTGTTGGCTTCTCAACAGTGGCCCTATCAATGCATTCCTTAAGTCTGGAATTACCAGCATGGTTCCAGATAAGATTGAATACCCAACTTTAAAATCAAGTCCAGAAATGCTTATTTCAAGTTTGGACATCTCAAGAGAGCAGACTATGAGAAACAGGAGAAACTTTTGGATTTTTCTGTTTATATCTTTACCCACATTTTAAACCAGTAACCCATGAAAGGTAGAAAGCCTCCTGGAAGAGTTCTCTTAACTTTCCAATAGCAAAATGATAGCCTTTACAACTAGACAGACCCCAAACCCAATCTTAATAGCACTAGTACCAATAACCATTTTTTGTCCAGTTTCAGCCTTCACTACAAAGTAACTTTCACTCAAGCTTCCACACTGCTGCTAATCAGCAGGACACATCCAAATTTGGCAAAGGCAAGCCTTGTAAATAAACATTAAGATCCAATTTTGCTCTCAAGAGTGGCAGCATTTTGAAGGCTTTGCAGATAACATCCTGTCTGTATTTCCTTCTTACATGATAAACAAGCCCTAATACATACAAATGCTGAAGTATTGCAAAACCTCAAAGCAACGCTAAAACCTACGTCAGGTGCTTGCTTTGGCCTTTTGGCTAACACAGCAGAGACCCCAGTGGCCCATGGAAAATGTTGTCATGCTTAGGGCAGGAATAGCTCAGTCAGATTACACAAAACCTCATCTGATCCTGGAAACTAAGTCCTTTCATTTGGAGATGATTTGGAAATCTCATGTACACCAGCCAAAAGCTGAAAAATCACAGTCAAGCACTTAGTGAACAGTGAAACAAATACATCAATAGAGCTAAAATATCCCATTTGGTCCAGCTGTCTCTGCAGAATCAGCAGGCGGAAAAGAGAAAGAAGATCACAGGACTATGAAGTGATCATTATGCAGCTAAAGAGATGCCACATAGCAGCAGCTGATACACTCAGAAAGAAAAGGATAACATCATTCCTAATTTCATACTGTCTTCACATTTCAGCCTATAAACTTCTCTTCTATATCCTGCTTCTAACTTCAGGTGAGAATGCTGAGTCCTCTGCGGAGGAAACAGAGTATATGGATGCTTGGTACCCAACACGCAATGTTCTGATCACAATCACAATGTTTCCAACACTAAATATGCAGTTGCATGCCTGCAGCTGAGATCTGCCACTGGGAAGAAAATGTTCCATTGGAATAAACTATCATAACTATAGTGGTTTTAATAATACCATCAGTCTCAGCTTCAAAGTCTTCATTACATCTGGGATACTGGCTGTGTTCTTTGCTTCCACTGCTTCTTTAAACAATTTAAATAAGAGCAGGATAATGCCAGGAAAGTCTCAAAAGAGTCCTGCTTCTACAGCTAATGCGGTATTGTCAGTACTATTCCAAACCTGTAAGACCCTGTGATATACACCTATTTTCATCACAATTTTACATATCCTATGAAGAAAATTTGCAATCCAAGTTTTCTCACAAAGAACGTGAAGGAAACACTGGGTTACAGAAATAAAATTTAACCCCATAAAAACCAGCAACAGACCAACAAAAAAAGAGGTTTACAGGAAAAAAAATGCAGGAGAAGTGAAAAATGGAAAAGTGAAGAGCGGCTGGAGAGTTTCTGTAATCTACCAGAAGGAAGGAAAAAAGTGATAAAATAAATTAGATGATGTTTTTTTCTGTAATGGTGATTTTGTTTTAGTATAGAAAGTGTTCACTGCCAAATTCTCCGTCTCAGATGATGAATGTATTTTCATGGTGTAGAAATAAAACTCCTTGACTCCAGACTACCAGCACATTTATCATAAAACAAATGGATTGACTGTATAATCTCACCAGTGCAGTCTCATGCGACTGCGGCTGCTTAAAATTAATGATCTCCAAAGCAAGTGTCTTCTTCACTTTGGCTAGGTCTGCCTCTCTGGCTGCTTGCAGTAGAGAGTGTCCTTTGAATTCATCTGTTAGAGGAAAAAAACACATTTAGTATTCAGCAAAATGCCACATTTGTACATGTTATTGCAGAAAGACAGCTATACTCAATGAAGAGGAACGAGGAGTGCTACTGCATGTCTTCAGGTGGCAGCTGACCTGGGACACAGAACATGAAAGAAGCTTTGCTGAAACCAAAGGGACATGTTAAAGGAGAGGGAAAACTATTCTTTGAGTTAAATCCTTATAGCTTTTCCCCCTTTTATTCTCCACCCACTTGACATTAAATGCATGTGACCTCTACATTTCCCACGTCTGTGTTCAAATGAGCACAATGCTATGAGATATTTTTAAGAAAATAAAGCATTACAGTTGTTTGTCAAAAGCTTTATTGTATTTGCATGACAAATAATTCAGTGTAAAGCCTAAGTATACATATAATTTCTATAAAATTATAAATAACAATAACAACAAAACTAACAACAATATATATATAAAATTTAAATATAAAATACTAAACTATTGGTCTTAAAGAAAGCTAACTAGCTAAGCATTTGAAGCCAGTCTGCTCCAAAGATGTAACAAGTTTTGATAGCAGGTATATCTTTGCAAGTACAGTTAGCTATTTTTGCTATTTCCAGATCTTGTTTAGCTCAGCAACTAGTTCATTTTAGTTTTAAATAACTTTGAACTTGAAAAGAACTGTTTCTCCTAAAATGTACAGACAAACGGCAGGTTACTAAAAATTACATCTGACCCTGGGAACTAGAAAAAAATACCTCAATTTCAATAAAAACATAAATATTTTTGTTTCATAAGCAAGCTTGAAATCATAAGTTTGTTAATGAGGGGCTTTCTTCCCCTACCTTTGTTTTAATGTCTGGTTTAAATTTCTTTGTAAGCAAAGCATTACTCAAAGCACAAGTGCAAATAAATCTTGAAATAACAAATAAAATGTAACTTTATTCCCAAAGTATAAGACCAAATAACTCAAGAACATTAGAAAAATGGTATTTTGGGATGCAAATACAAGCTATCCCATCAAGACACTGTCAAATCTGACATAATGCTCACATTTGTTTACAAATTTCAGTGGATATTAATGGATATGAATCTTCCCTCACTGCTCTTGAGGAACTCTAAATACAGAAATAAACGCAAGTTCAAATTGACTTTTTTTAGCTTGTTAATTTAAATAAATGCTATATTAACCTTCCTCAGAGCCAGAAGCTTTAGCCCAGGACTTGGAGTAGAGAAGCACCTAAAAGATACTAGTGCCCTCTGCTTTTCTTCTAGACCAAAGTTTCCTGCTGCACATGATCTCACCATCTTCCCCTGCAAAGAATAGTGATTAGACTAAAACCTGTGATGGTGAGCAGTGCAGGATCACATTATAAGTGTCTGAGGACTTCTGCTATACTGGAAAGGCGAGAGACAAAACCAAAAATTTATTTATAATTGAGAATCTAATTCTCAAGAAGTTTTCTGTAACTTCATAATGCTCTGTTTCCATATACGTCTCATTTAATTATCTTCTACATTTTATAAGAGTCAGGAAACAAATCCACCAAACAGGGAAAGCAAAGGCACACAAATTAAAATTAGAGTTTAAATATTGGTTTGCAAACAGCATAAGGATTGCAAAGACTACAAAAGAAGGTAATGGAATTTCCATCTCCAAGGTTGCACACCAAAGCTACCTACCTTCTGTAAGTTTCTAAATGCAATACAGAGCCTCAATATAGAGGCTCTTGTGTGACTGAGCTGGACTTTAAATATAAAAAAAATCCGAAGTCACTGATTCAGCAGTGCCTTAACAATTCTAAACTTCAGAGAACCAGGCAACATGACAAACGATGTATCAGAGGTACCTGGGCACTTCAAAGCGCGGCAGAGCTGCAGCTACTCTGCTGCTTTGCATCCACTTCTGAAGCTCGAGGAAGGTGGCCTGGAAGGAAAGCATCCCTTTCCACCCACCAGCAAGAGTTTTCAGTCTGGAAACACTTACAGGTCAGTCTCTCCCTGAGCTCAGGCGTTGGAGCCATGTCAACCGCACTCTTGCCGTGGCAGTTGACCAAGGTGGGATCGGCGCCGTGGCTCAGCAGGAGGGAGCAGACCTCCACACGGTTCTTGGAAGCAGCCTCGTGCAACGGGGTGAATTGCCAGAGGTCCATAGCATTCACACAGGCACCATGCTAGCACAGCAAAAAAAGCCTTGGATTAGTAAGAAAATATCTTCAAAAACTGAAAAGTTTACAAATTTTCATTTTATTATAAAAAGTGGTTCAAATCACTCATGTATGAACACACACACGCACAAAATTTAATTTAAAATACCAGTGTACACAAAAATACTGTTGAATCCACAGGAAAAAAATTGAGATCTCTGTGTGAGCTGATTTTTGAACAGAAAGATTCAACTCTACTATCAGTCCAAAGAAATTAGATCAGAAAAAAAACACATATACTCTTCCAACAAAGATCTAAAGTTGCAGGCTTCTGAAATAACAATATGATGTTCGAAACCTGTTACTAGTAAGGAAAAAGAAATCTTAGTTTTCAACTCCAATATAAACAGTACATATCTCATCTAATACATCTAAATCAACAGTAATTACTTTCCATCCTTCTGCTTACCTTAAGCAGCAGCTCTGTAACCTCATAGTGTCCATAAGAACATGCATTATGAAGAGGCACAAGACCACTGCAGGGAAGAAGAAGGCAAATGACAAATTTTTTTAAAGCAGCATTTTTAAAGGAAGAACAATTTTCTCCCTACTGAGATGAAAAGATCAAATTTAAGTTAAAATATTTAAATAGTTAAGGATTTAAAAAATAGGATTTACAAACTAATGGGAAAATCTGACTTCCCCAAACAACATGTTACTTAAGAGTGGCATTAAAATTTGGGGTTTTGTTGCTTGGTTTTTGGAGGTTTTTTTGCCTCAACAGGCCACAGATGTTTAATCTACCATTAAGACTAGCATTAACTGGCTTTGATGTGATCTTTCTTGAAGCTATTAAGGAGGGGGAAAAGTCCCATTCCACATTCAATTTCCTCAAAAGTGTTCTACTTCTGCCTAAATAGGAACTCCTGTTTAAAATGCTATGCGAAAGGCAAAACTCCCCAGATAACACTAATGTAACTCCTGGGTATTTTATTAAGATATACAAATATCCATAGAAAGCAGACTCAAATTGCTGCTCTAGACTGTGGAATGACCTGATTTTCCTCCATTTTTTACAGTACAATATATTTAACTGTTCAAGATACTTCTAAGAGAGTCCCTGTAATTTTTGAAGAGCTATATTACTGCAGGCCATACTTAAAAATGACACTAGCGAAGTAAATAACAGGGATTTAGTCAGAAGCACAAGATGTAATAAAAGTCATGCATTGAAAAGGAGATGTGAGATGGGCAATTACTGCAGAGGACAAAATGAGTTTAATTCAAGCCAAGCATGACAAGCTAGCTATGGCTCAACAGATCAGTACACATAATTCATGAAAACCATAATTAACCCCATAATACCTATGAAAAATACAGGGGGTAATTCCCAGGACTGCAAAACCAACTCAGAGAATTAGGACAGCAAGTAGTAGACAGCAATTAAATAATTTTAAGGTGGATGCTCTCAGAAACAGCAACACATTTGTCATGGGAGAGGAAAATTTGTTTGGTGGAAATTTTTCAGACTGTTTTTTCCATCATTACTTTTCTTAATTACAACTTATGTGTGCACGTGTGAGACAGAGAGACTATCCATTCCACAGAGCACTCAAAAAACCTGCCCCCTTCCAAAATTACGATCATCTCAGAGGACTGAGGGCTTCAAGGCAAAGACAGTTGTCAGCAAAGACAATTGCTGCAGCAGTGCACCTGGCCACTTCTGCAGCATCCCCTCCCATTCCCTCTTCCAGCACAACAGCTGTAAGGGAATGGAAAGACCAGTGGAGAAAGAGCTGCTTCCTTGGTTGGGCTTCTCTTTGGGAGTAACTAGAAGTGGTGACCATTTTGAAAATACAGAACAATTCCTAAACACTTTCTCTGAATTGACTCCATTGAAGAGAACCTAAGAGTTCTATAAAATCAATGTAGCCTAATTTAGCTCCTTAAATGAATAGTGACAGTTATTTATAGCCCATTTACTTATAAATTATGCATAAATAAGAAACAGCAAGGTAAAACAAAACACCACACTTATTCTAAATGTGTGATGCCACTAAAAAGAAGTGGGAGCTTACTAGGATGTTAGATGTTTCTAAATATATTTGGGTTGTTTTAAAGTTTGGTACAGCGTAAGTATTGAAAGGTTTTCCTTTCTTTGTTTGCTTTCCTTCCCCTCCTGCTCCAGCCCTGAGTTCAAGTTCAACTTAAGTACTTTTCACACATTCCAAGCAAATTGTTCAAAACTCCTTACAGAATCTACACTGGACTTTTCTACTAACTGATGCTGAAATTTTGGAAAGGTGCAAAATACCTTCAGCTTGCTTAAATAATGTTGAATCTACCTAAATAGGTATTATATGGAGCTTTACTGTAGGACTTATGTGGTTTATTTTTTGTGTGTTTTTTTTCGGGGGCAGGAGGGAAGGTGTTTTGTTGTGTTTTCTGTTGGGGGGCGCTGTGGTGTGCTTTGGCTTTTTGTGGAGGGGTTGGGTGTATTTTGTTTTTGACTTGCATAATATGTCATTATGCATTTAACAACAATACTGTTAAAAAAAGACATTGGAGTAAATGGACAGACAAAAGAGCTACAGTTAGTCAAACTTTAAGTACACTTAGGACCGTTTTGTATTGAAAGGAAGAAAAGGAAAGAAGCTAAGAAAATTTAAAATCTCTTCCAACAGTAGACTGGATTCAGCAGAAAATGAAAATATAGGAAGTGCCTAAAGTTTGCTGCAGGAGACAGCACACACACATATCTTACTTCTATGGATTCCGAATACAAAATATATGCCTTTAACTAGGGGCCAAATTTCTACAATGTTAGGACTAAGCCTTCCAATCCAACCATCACGAAAATCATCATGTTAGATATCAGAAATGTATGGCTGAGAACAATGCACAGCACGTATTATTTCAGATTTCTGACTGTTGTGCACTTTATTGATATCTTACATAAGTACCACCCTTAATGCAAAAATAGAATAGTTTAGCCTCTACTGTATCTTGATTTTTGCTGTCAGCTTCAATGAAGATAGATCTATGAGGACCACTAGCTGTGAGCACATGAGCATTATTGATGCTACTTGGAATTAGATCCATATATGTGAAACAGGATAATGAGACCATAGGTAAGTTTTTCAACGCACGTCTTTCACTAAGCCTTGTATCTTCTCCCCATCACCTTTCCAAAAATAATGCTGTTAGTCTGTAATTTCAAAGGGTGGTCTGTGAATGGAAGGAAAGATCAAAGTTTGGAAAAAATTTTAAAGGTGTAAAAGAAGACTTAAAAACAAGTGCAATCACAACTAAGCTGAAGCACACTCAGGAAGCAAATGTCGCGTTCTTAGATAACTATTTGAGATTATGCTGCAACACGAACCAAAGAATTCTTTATCTTGACTAATACAAAACCATTGCTGCAAACAGGTAACAAATCAATTAATTTTACATACCCTTTGTCCTTTGCGTGCACATCTGCACCATGCTGAAGCAGAAGCTGGACTATCCGAACTCTGTTGTAGCCAGCTGCTAGGTGTAAAGGAGTGGACTGCAAAACAAAAGAAGATGAAGAATGGGAGCCACATCAATCTGAAGTCCTGTACTTCCTGCCATTGAAATACTCTTAAGTTCCTCTTATACACTGCACCAAGATAAGTTAAAGTACCCTTCTGTGATTAGCTGAATTAACAAATACACAGCACATGCAGGCCCCTTCTGCTGTCAAGGCAAAAGAATATGCCTTAAGGTGGGTAAGAATACAGGCACCCCTATGGCAATAACAACCTCTTAATCTAAAGCTAATTTTAAAAATCATTACCATCCTCATCATCTCTGCACCAAGAAAGTATCCATGTGTTCTGTACTGTGCTGTGGTAAGACAAAGAGTAAACTGTATGCAGATTGCAGTTTCCTGCAAAATTCAGGTCAGCAGTAATGCACCTCACTGCACAATAACAGAGTAATAACACCTCTCTCCATAGCTAACTCATATGAATTTTAACTGAAAGCTTTTGAGTTGACCACAGTAGCTCCCCTTGAAGTTTATTTTAAAAAGCTTTTTATTATGAAACAAATTTAGTGTGCTGTCTCAGCCTGGGGGGACTGCTTTCTTACAGAAATGGATGATGCTGTTTCCTCCTTCCCAAGGCTGAGAAGCAGAGCATTTTAAAGGGATCATTGTTGCAATTTATTTTGTGGCATGCAGCCAAATGATACAATTTTCTTACAGTAAAATCCCACACTTAAAGCAGCTTGAAACATGAGAAAACTTACATATCTCACTGTATTATGCCATGTATAGATTTACTGTCAGCATTAGAACATCATTATGCAGTATTACAAGGGGAGATGTCACATTTCACAATTATCAAGAGGTTAAAAAACAAAAAAAAAAAAAAAATCAAGACAAATGGTCTCATCTGTGATAAAGAACAGCAAGTACTATATACCCATAAACAGTATGGGTTTCCAGGATCACATATTTATTATGTCCATAACTTGGAAGCAGTCTATATTATGTTTTACTAAAGTCTCAACACTTTGCTTCAAAAAGAGTAACCACTTTGACAACTATCAGGTGTCCTGTGTATGATATTGAGGACACAGGCTGTACTATCAGAAATGACAGCACAGATAGGTATCTCTTAGGAAAACATCTGGGAAACTCAATAAATTTAGGGAAGCAGTTATGCATGTTTCCATAAGACCTGTCTTCAGAATTATCTACATTCAAGATAAGGACCTCTAACATTCCTAATGTGAGGAACCCCAGAGTGTTTCCAAGATACAAAATACCAGTAACAACAAACATGTCAACCTTTCCCTTGTTTGACCATGAAAATTATTAGGATCTATTATTCTGTATAAGGCTTCTACTATCGAATTAACAATTTTGACTGATCTAGAAGGTAATATATTCTTTTTATATCTGCCCCTATTATAAAACATCTGTCTTCTGCATATCATAAACACAAATTAAAATGTAGATAAGGATGATGCTGCTATTGATATTAGCAGAATACTTCAGTACTGTTTATTCTGACAGTTACCTTGGTTTGGTTACTAAATCAAGTTTCATCAATTGAATTAGTAACTCAGAAAACCTAAAAGTAAATTGAAATGGACTACAGAAAAGTCTGTCTATTCAAAGGTCTAGACTCCATGAGAAACTGGAGCCAAGCATTAAATGTTTGGAACACTGCAGGATCCTTTAACCTCACTACAATTAAACTACATACGTTCTTTTCTGTGCACCACTTCTGAAACAATGATGGCAGACTTCCAAAATGATGCTTTACTCATAGGAAACATTATTAACAGAGATGTTCTTAATAAAGACACATAACCCCAGAGTCTTGGTCACTCTTCAAAATTAAAAGAAAAACTATTACGACTCAGGCTGGGACTGCGCACTTTGTATTTCTAGGGTTAATAGACCTGCATTAGCCAAATAACATCATTAGAGAAGAAACCCAAAACTTTTTAAGTTTATAGCTGCACAACAAACAGCATAAATGAAGCAAATCAGTGTTATCCCAAATCTTCAGACAAATTATATCCCTATCTTTCAGAAAGGTGAGCTACTTCCTTGTCCTCTCGAGCAAGGGCATGCAGTCACCCCAGCCCCAGGATTCAAATACAGAGTATCTTGCCTTGCCCAGCACACCAGGAATTATTTATCTGCAGCCAGGCATCTGACACTTGGTGTGCTTGCCTTGTGGCCCACAGCAGCCTCAGTGAAGCTGTGTGCCATGCTGCGGCCACCTCCCCAAGGAGGATCAACTGGTGCTCCCTGCGCTCATCCCGGGAGAAGGGGCTGAGATCTCCAGGCAGAATGCGTCAACTCTGCAACTGCAAACACCCAGTGCTGCAGAGGCAGGGAGTTAGAGGGCCAGAGAGACCACTTAACTGATGGGCAAGGACACGTGAACACACACACACAGACACACACACACACACACGTGCAGGAGCAGACAAGCTGGAGTGCTGCTCCCGCTGTATCCACAAGCCAGCATTCCCAGTTGCTCATTAGTTTGGCTAAATGGCTCTTATAAATGCTGTGCTTACATATGCTTCAGGAAGGAAAAAGCAGGAAGATCCTGTCTCCATAATTTTTAAAAATTTCTTTTCCTTTCTCATGAGAAAGAGCATTCATTAATACTATAGATTTAATAGGTAAAAATACTAATCTGGAGTTACAACTTTGTTTGCTAGTTACAGAATCTAGGTACTTAAAAGATAATATTGCGCTACATGAACTACTCATTAGATGACATTATGAGCCCTCAAAAAAAAAAAAAAGGTGAACAATGGCAGTAGACAGTGATTCTTAAAATTAACATGCTATTTATATAGCATCAGGAAAGTAAAAAACTAAATACCATTGACAGCAATGTCTACTGCACCTAAAAGGTGTATCAAATTAATAACTTAATATTAAGACAGATTTAATATAGCTATCAATTAATCCCTCCTCCAATATCTTGCAAAACTTGGCAAGACTTACCAACAAAAATCCTTAGAGGGCACTTACCTTCCAAGACTCACATTCACAGTCACCAGGCCAATCACACTGTATTACTTGCTAGTGTAATTAAAAAGAGTATAACCTCATTTTTATTAAGTAAAGTAGACCATCATGCAAGATGCTCATATTGTTTCAAAGTTTTATGGCAGCTGTAAGTGAGCCAAAGCAGGTACTGAACAATTTAAGGAACATCACTGTACTCAAGATGGTAATCACTGTCAACCTATATACCTACCATTTATAGTAAGGTAGGTGTATTTGCCTGCAGTCTTTTTGATAATGTGTTGCCTGGGAATACAAGAAATGCATTTTTTAGATTTGATACTATTCTCAGTGAGCCTTAGGTATTTTTGCACTGCTTCATTACCAACAGCTGATTTGATGACCCCTGTTCAAGGTCAGCCGCCTTGGACTTGCCATCCCCTGTTCACCTGCATCAAACAAAAGGTGCCTTGAGGGATCTCCAGTGCTGCAGGCTCTGAGAAGCTTCTGCTAAAATCCGAAAATTTGTTTTAACAAAGTGTCCACAGGCAAAGCGGGAGTGCTAGCTGCAAGCACCATCCGTCTTCCCTTCCTATCTTGCTAAAGAGTCTTCAGCAGCTCTCAGCCAGCAATGCTACCACTGCTTCATAAGAAAGTTTCATTTCAGATTCAAATTACATACTTTAAGGGCAACTTTAAATTGAGGGATCTTATGTAACCTTCTTATATTATGCATTATCTGCATGATTAAAAACAACTGCAGGAACTGTTTCAAAAACTAGTATCTACTGTTCTTGTTTCCTATTGCTGAAATCTTCACATAATGCTACCTGATAAAAATCTTAATCTATGTGTTTCTCTCATTCTCAACTTGCCATCCTGAAGGCTATTAAAATCAACAATCCTATTACATAAATAATGTCTCATCATACATCTTATTTACATCACTATACAGTGATTTAGAAATAGCATAAATTCATTTAATTGTCTACAGGAAGGGCATTCTCACAATAAAGAGGCAACACTGATTTTGATGGCCCCCTCTGGTCCTGACATATGGCTACTCTCATGCTCAGAAGGTCCCCACAGGGATATGCACCAGTAAGGGTGGCTCTTACACAGATGGGGAAACAAGTAAAGCTTGGCAAAAAAATACCTAAGGATACTTGTATGCTTATTGTTAACTTTTCTACAACACTCTGCTGACAGAGGACACACAAAAAAAACAAAAAAAAAGAAAGGAGGGAGGGAGGAAGAGGGATTTTTAAATGTTTCATGCACACTTTAATATTTGTGACATTTTATATCATGTCTGTAATTACCTTCAGGTTTAGCAGATTTGGAAATTGCAGGTATGCAGCAAACTTCCATTTAACAAAAGTAGTTAAAAAAAACCTTTATTCTATTCAGATCATACTGGATAGAAAACCAGCAATAAAAATATCTTAAAACTCTTGAAATTTGTCATACAAACCCCCTTCAGAGAAGTGTTTCATGTGCTTTGAATTAAGGGAAGAGCACAGGGGTTTCTAACCGCAGAAGGGACCTTTGTTTTATAATTTTGCATAGAACTGTTTTGAAAGATGTCCTGACTCCTGGCAAAGCAAACAACTTTCTCTTTACTGTGTTAGAATTTATGACAGAATCTTTCTTTCCAATCACATTAGTCTGTGCTTGATGCTGCTCTCTTGCAGACATCTCTAAAATGAACCACATCAATCATGAGGGTACATCAGGATGACACTCCGGATGCAAGTGGAGTACACCTCCTGTCACCACTTCATCATTCTGATTAATGGGCTAAGAAAACAAGTTGCAACAATACCACAAT
Source organism: Tichodroma muraria (assembly GCA_013390105.1). Taxonomy (NCBI): domain Eukaryota; kingdom Metazoa; phylum Chordata; class Aves; order Passeriformes; family Sittidae; genus Tichodroma; species Tichodroma muraria. The sequence continues at coordinate 6,849 of WAAG01056205.1, read as the reverse complement.
CTTGCAGACACACTGCTAAACTTTTCCACTGTAGAAATAATCAGGCTTTTCCTTTGCTGCTCAGATACCAATACTTGCATTATAATTTTAAACAATGCACCCATCTTACACCTTCATTTTAAATCAATTTGGAAGCTTTCTTGGGAAATAGCTCATTAACATTTGTTTGTATTGTGTCAAGATTGGACTTACATAAAAAAATATTTCCTTCTATAAACACATATTTCAAATAATTCAAAATAATTATTTTATATTCATGCTATAATGCTCTTACACATTTGGGACTAAAATAAAGTTCCCTAACCCTGACTGAAGAATTATGCTTTTAATGAGCAGGAAAGTGTGCTTCTGTTCACCAGTCACATGACTTGTCACCCTAATCATGCAGTTTCCTTGGTCATTTTATAGCAGTACTGAGTTATTTAAATTCATGGTTGACAATTATGCTTTAGGGACAAACTCATAGATGCTGCTTCAGGAAAACAAGTAATGTCAGACTGCTGACTGTAGATGAGCTTGCTGCAACTCCAGAGATAAGCATAGGGATGAAGAGCTTAAACTACTTTTCTTACGTAAAAAACATAGTAAACAAGAAACAAACAAACACCCCTACAAACAAACAAAATTCCTAAAGACAAGAATTACAAAATGCTTAAGGAAGACATTTCTCACTCCACTGTTTCCAGTGGTAATTTAACTGCTTCATCTTCAGAACAGTCAGCATTAATTAATTAGACTATTGAACTGGACAAGCTTAGTATAGTAAAATTCTGAAAAACATCCTGTCACAGATTTCACATACTGCTTTCTAACAGCTAATGAAAGGGAAAATGAACTGAACAACTCCCCAGTTCAGAATCTGCAAGTCACACAGTATCTTAATTTAGAGGTCTGTTATATCCGATGATCTCTTGGCAAGGGGCGGGGGGAGGAACCAACTGTTTTGAGCTGTAAACCAGCAAAGCCAAAACCAGCTTGATTTCACAGACACAGCAATGCTAGGGCAGAGCATTAATGGGCAAGAATGTTCATAAACTCAAGGAAAGAGTTAAAAAACACAGAAAAGGAAGACTAAAAATATCGCAAATACACTGACAGAGTGAGACCTCATTTGGAAGAGGTTTACTTGGGTGACAGACCAGCTTCTCATATCCAGTGAGTATTCAAATCTATTCCTTCTCAGGGGGTTGTACTGTCCAAACCACTGACTACTGAATGCTTCTCTACTAGATCTGACCTTTGAGAGACAACACAATTTTCTGACTGTATGTCTGAACCTCTAAGACCTCATGACAAGGGCTGGCATCAGTTCCACACATTAACTTAGTGACCCTGCTGTACTGCAATTTGGGCTAAGTTTTGACAAATAAGGGGGCAGGAGATCTATGAGAGAAAAGGTTTTTCCATCACCTACATGCCTAGCATTGGGAAGGACTGACAGGATGACAAGCATGATCTTGCACAGGGGTAGACAAAGAAATAACTGGAGTGTCTCCAACCCAAGGTTAAAATAAGGTAGAACAGGAAATCACAGAATCAACTAGGTTGGAAAAGACCTTTGAGATTGAATCCAACCTATGACCGAACACCACCTTGTCAACTAGACCACGCCAATGTGGGGCACATCCAGTTTCTTCTTAAACAGGTCCAGGGATGGTGACTCCACCAGCTCCCTGGGCAGCCCATTCCAATGACCAATCACGCCTTCTGTGAAGAAATTCTTCCTAATGTCCAATCTAAACCTTCCATGGTGCAGCTTAAGGTTTTGTCCTCTAGTCCTGTTGCTGGTTGCCTAGGAGAAGAGATTGACCCTTGCCTGGCTACCCTCCTTCCAGGCAGTTGTAGAGAGTGATAAGGTCTTTTCCAAGCCTCCTTTTCTCCAGGCTAAACTACTCCAGCTTCCTCAGCTGCCTCTCACAGGATTTGTGCTCCAGACCCTTCACCAACCTTGCTGCTCCTCTCTGGACATGCTCTAGCACCTCAACATTCTTCCTAAACTGAGGGGCCCAGAACTGGACACAGGACTCAAGGTGTGGCCTCACCAGTGCCCAGTACAGGGGAAGAATGACCTCCCTGCTCCTGCTGGCCACATTACTCCTGATACAGGCCAGGATGCCGTTGGCCTTCCTGGCCACCTGGGTACCCTGCTGGCTCACATTCAGCTGCTCTCAACCAGCACCCCAGGTCCCTTTCTGCCTGGCCACTATCCAGCCACTCTGTCCCCAACCTGTAGTGCTGCAGGGGGTTGTCATTACTTTCAGAGACAAATCTAGAAACAAAGAATAAGGGGAAAAAGGTAAAAGGCTGGGAGAGACATTTAAATATTTAAATAGGAACACCACTGATCTCTGAAGGATTTCACAAACAGTAGGTCCCATAAATGGGGCATTAGTAATCTTTGACCTCTTCCTAAATAAGAATTAAAATGCAGCACCTCCTCCCTTCCCTGAGACTCTTCTGTATATGCATGTATCTCAAACACCATTTGGCAAAACAGTTCCACAGAGGATGTATCAGGAAAACTGAGTAACACTCCTCACAAAACCATAGTACTCTCAGAAAACTGATCTTCACAAGAATCTCTTCCATTTCTACATGCATATGATGAAGGTATAGCTGGGGATGGAACTGCAATATGAAAAAAATTCTGGGGCTTTCACCACGAAGTAGCATTTGTAGTTTTCCCAGATTCAGAAGCACAGAATACATCTCTGGCAGCACTCAATGACACAGGGAGAGGAGCTTTGAGATGGATTATCAGAGAAGCAGAGGAGTATACGCTGTTTCTTGGGTGATAGATGTTGACAGCTGAGGGAATAGTGGCTTGCTGAGCTACATAAAGAAAAAATTACAGTAAAGATCCACTCTCTTCTCCTAAGGGAATGCAGCTGATTTAACACTGAAAGGAGAGATCTATGCTGGCTTGAAAGATATGGCAGAACTCTATACAAAAACTACTTAAAGTATCTTTGTGTCTAGCATAGCCATTTTTGGCACTCTGAAGATGCACACTGAATTACCAGAGAACCAAAACTGCTGAGTTTTTTTGCATACATTCTCTTCCTTTACCACATGCTATCAAAATCTTCATAGAGTCATAGAATATACTGAGTTGCAAGGAACCCATCAGGATCATTGAGTCCAACTCCTGGCCCTGCACAGGACATCCCAAGAGTCACACCAGGTGCCTGAGAGTGTTTTTTAAATTGTGGCATCCAGAACTGCCCCCAGCACTCGAGGTGAGGCTGTCCCAGTGTAGAGCAGAGCAGGACAATCTCCTCCCTTCCCTGGCTGTGCCTGATGCCCCCCAGGACAGGGCTGGCCCTCCTGGCTGCCGGGGCACAATGACTCACATTGAACTTGCCATGGGCCAGGACCCCCAGCTCCCTTTCTGCTGCGCTGCTCTCCAGCCTCTCGTTCCCCAGCCTGTCTGTACATCAACATCTTTCCTACTACAGTCAACTAACAATCTTTTATTTCCCTTTTCTTTTTATCTATCTTATTATTTTTCTACTTCTCCTATTCATCTTTATGTATTTACTTTGCTTTTCCACTTTCCCCTTCCAATCAGAAACTTTCCAGGCTTCAGTTCATAATATTTCCACATTATTAAGAAGGAATAAATTAATTTGACTATTATCTCTGTTAACATGGCTTCAAATCAGCACTTCACCCATTTTATTGAAACTGGGGTCAGAATAAAATGTTACGAGCAACACTTGAATATTGACTGCACTTCAGCTCCAGTGCTGAGTATGAAATAAGTATTTATACCTTATATTTTGGAATTTAATTAAAACATTAAATATAAAATAATTAATAAAACTAAATACACAAAATTCTCTTTCTGCATTACAGTGATAATTTACAAATTTTAGGATTAAATTACTTTATAATCCAATCAAATAACCTTCACTATTCCTTTCAAGAGCAGCCTTGCAAAATACAGGGAAAATGGCAGAGAATTTATCTTGCAATTTCAATTGAAAAGCAATGGTTATTAGAATATGAATATTCTAAAGAATTTCATCTGTAAGAAATAAGTTTCTTTTATAAGTAATCACATATAATATCACTTGTAAAAGACTAATCAAATCACCTCAATTTTCTTGTTCATCAATGACACATCCATCATCAATTACAATGCCTTATTTTGGCATTTTCCTCCCCTTTTATCCTTCATCTGCCGCCTGCTCAGTCAACTTAAACATTACTTTTAGAAATGGTTATGTAAATACATCTCTCCTTGCACATAAGTATTTGCAGTTCTTTCCATTTAGAACTAAACTATTCACTCTAAATTATCCATACAACCTCTGAAGTCAATGATGGGGTTGTATGAGCAAGTGATAACCGATGTGCTGGGAGAAATCAGGGAGGCAGCAAGGGCAGAAAACACAAGGGCTTTGGGTGACCTAAGAGGTGAAATGTTTGGATGCTATCAGTGTCTCTAATACAGAGAAGGTGTCTAGGAAGGCCACAAGGGTAAATGCAACTACTGGGATGGTACCAACTGACACCTGAAGCAAAACCTTTCAGCAGAAGTTGTCTTTAATAGCAGCTGTAACACACTAAAGATTCAACTTATCTACAGGGGAAATGCTTGCTGAAATAATCCAACATGAAGCACCAACCTTCATAAAGTGGAGCTATGAAAAAATTGGCAAGTTTTTATAAATAAGCTAGAATTGGTAGATAATAAAATTATGTCCTTACAGCCAGCATAAAAACTACTAATGAAGTTAATACCTGAGATGCTTTGCTAATGCATACCTTCTATTTGGAAGGGCTTGATATAGTGAAAGAAGCCAGTATGACCAACAAGCTGAAAGAGTTTACTGCAATTAAGAGGACATTCAAAAAGTTGAATTTACAAGCTGAAGAAAAACACAAGGACCACAAATTCCAGTAGTTTAGGGGTAAAAATACAAGCAGACAGGCAAGAACAGTTTAAGTAGTAACTGGTGAAATGAATCTAAACCAGACAAAACTTCTTGCAACCCACTAGGAGCTCAAAATGCACCAACCAGTTCAGTGGGGCAAGGTGATGCTAGGACAAGAAATGGAGGTCTTAACAGTCAGGAAGGCACTGTGAAGAACTAAAGGAACTTTCTGTATGGTGTACATCTTAGAGAAACAGTAAGCCTTATTCCATGATTCTGGTGAGTGAGCATGTGCATAGTTGGGAGCATGGAGAAACATGGCAAAAGATCTGTCCAAAACTAAATTAAGCACAGAAGAGGTAGTCATCCCCATAACCAAAATAAACATCAACAAATTGCCAGGACCAAACTGGATCCACTCTAGAGAGCACAGGAGAATGAAACAGGTGAATTACTACTTGTAATTCACAGTCATACGTGACCTTCACTTAAGATTATTTTGGTATGGGAAGACACAGAAGTTACAAACCAATCATCAATGTGCATTTTGGCGAAGTACATATAGGCCTGTAATCTTTATGTCTGTACAAGCAAAAATACAATATAGTAACAGCTAGAATTAGTGAACACCTGCACAAACACAGTCTGCTTGGAAAGAGTCAAATACTATTAAAAAAAGTTCCACATTTAAAACTTGGGTTTTCGGAAGCAGTCAACAAGCACATGCGTAAGTGTAAGCCAACAGATACAGGTTACAATGGGGGTACTCAGCGGGTTTTTTAACTAAATCCTCACCAATGGTGTATTGGGAAGATGATGTTAGGTCCTCAGGCAGTTGCACAACAGCATGCAAAGACGGGAAACAGTGCACAACTAAATGGTAAGTGTCACAAAGTATATCAATACCATACTCAAAAGCAAAAAGCAACAAGAAAGCAGATCAGTTTACTTCTCAATACTTCTCATGCTCATATGCAGGGTTTTTGAGAGGAAAGTGACACCAAGCATACAAATATCACCTACAATATTCACTACAGTCAACCATGTACAGAAGTCAAATGCACTCAGTCCCTGGATTGAGCTGCTGCATTTCAATTCAAAACATAATCTCAGCAAGCTCTGTGAAGGAAAGGGCTCCACTCTTGAGATCACAGTAGAAGAAATATTATCAGTACTTGGCTTCTGGATGCTCTGTGAGCTGTTAGAGCCAAATCCAGAACACAGCATTTAGTTAATGTGCATAAAATATTACATGGCAGCTCTGCACAATCTGCCAGTTTGACTTGTTTTGTCTTGACAAGAGATGGAAAATAGCCTAATGCGGGAAGTCATCTCCTGTGTGAAGCTAATCATCAAGGGGAAAGCAGTTCAGGTATAAAAACCCCCCATGCCTTCAACACATTTGAGGCTTCCTGAAGAGCACATGAATTAAGATAGCAGATGAGATTTCCTGATTTTAGAGAACAATACAAAGAGAATGAAGACAGAGTAAGCAATTTCTTTCTAATCCTTTGGCGCACAATTTCTATTTGTGGGCATGACAGAGTACACTTCAATAACAGGTGAAGGGATACTCACTGAAACGTTTTAGGGGAAATACTGAAGATCTCATAACAGAAACTTAAAAGGCAAGTAGATCAGTTTTACATTTTATTCAAAAGCTATCACCTTTGGATATAAAAAGGTTTAAGTGACACCAGGGATCAGTGACACCAGAAATTAAGCCAAGTCATCTATACCATACAAAGTCTGCAAAGGGATTCTTGTGTTACCCACTCCGACCATGCTTGGCAGATGAAGTAAGACAGGATCACAGCATAAGAAAGTGCATAACTTGTCACTTTTTCTAACTTGCATGAAGCCTGGGAACTCTCTTTTTATAACAAATAAAATTGTGTTTTAAAGGCAAAACACAGTTGTGACCATTTTTGAATGTTCTTTGTACATGTATGGCATTGGGCACATC
>WAAG01056198.1:0-16018 GCA_013390105.1 Tichodroma muraria | reverse complement strand
CATCAAGGTCTCTGGAATTATTCAGCTCTGGCAACCAGAAGGTGTTCAGATTTTATTTTATCTAGAGTTCACATTAAGCCCAAGCACTGGTAGCAGCCATTTCACTCTTGGCATGGAGGGAGCATTGTGGAGAACTTTATATATCTGAGTAGAGCCTGTTGCAGTGGTCCACTTTGTGCTATTGGAAAAATTTGTTGCTCTTCCCCCCTTTTTTTTCTTTTTTTTTCTTTTCTCCTCTGTAACTTTTCTCTCTTTTCCATTACTCTTTCCTAGAACCATGGAATCAGTCACAGAAAAGCCCATGTTGAAAGGGCCCCCAGTAGATCATTTGGTTCAGAAATCTATTGGAAAGGGAGCCTAGATGGGATTAATTAGTACCTGGTGCAATCAGAGCTTGAAAACCTTCAGCAATGGGGCCTCCACCACAGCCCTGGTGAGGCTATTCCATTGACTGACTCTTCTCACTGTAAATATTTTTTTCTTATGTCAATATGAAACTTCTTCTGGTGCAACCAGTTGTCCCATGTGTGCTCCAGCTGGCTCCTTGTGGAGAAAGAGCCTCTGCCCTCTTTGCCCTTTAATGCCAGAAGACTGTGATGAGGTCCTGACTTATAATTCTGTTCTCCATGGAGGAAAGGCCTAACTCCTTCAGTCTTTCTTCATAGGGAAAGTTCTGCAGCGCTTTGAGGATCTTCATGGCCCTTCTTTGGACTCTCTCTAGTCTGTACCCATCTTGAATTGTGGGGATCAGTGTTCCAGGGATACTCAGCTTTCTTCTTTTCCTTCATTTTATTACTGAAATGAAGAGCTGTGCTTGACTATTATTCTTTAGTTTTATCTTTTCAGAGGGATAACTTGGACTTTTAAATATCTGAAGGTGGTTGAATAAGGCCATCCCCTCATTATTTCAGCAGTCCGTTGAACTCTTGTTAAGTTTTGGGGTTTTTTTAATGTGGGTTGTGAGTCTCTGAAGCCTAGTTCAAAAAGTTTAAATGAATGAGGTTGGCAATACTGGGAATCATGCTTTTGAAATGTTTCAAAGAGGATGATTTGTCATTTCTTATGGTTTATCATTGAAGAACTATGAGAGACTTTCTTTTTTAAAATAAAACAAAATATATCAGGCTGTTATGATGAAATAATTATACTTTCTTTTAAGCATAAAAAGGGCAAGTTTTGCATTGAAATCAGAAAAGACATCTTGGTTGGGAAAAAGTTTGTAAGTTAAATTTGCTGCTTTCACAAGAAGATGTTGCCTGCATAGCCAACTTGCAATTAGCAGCATTAAGGGGCACAGTACCCAAATCAGTACATATGAGCTGTTTGGGAATGATATCTACACTATTTGTACATGTGATTAAGTTCTGAATTAGCTGTAATCTCTCAGGGAAAAAAAAAAATAAAATGTCACCATGGACAATGGTCCGGTGAAGACATCTGTTCAACGCACACCTGCAGCCAAAGGAGAAATGTTCTTTGCCTTTTATTTCATTTAAAGTCTTGCAGATGAGATAATGACAGGAGCAGGCTCAGGGTGCTGAACACCCGCTTGATAGGTCTTGTCTTTGCTCTGGTAAGAAAGAGGATATGAGACTATGTAACCCATTGTTTTGTCCCAGGATGGCAATTTCTATGTTCCCATAATGAAAGGAACAAAATCTTGTGTGCAAGAAAAAGCAAAGATATCTGCAGATAATAGCCAATTAGTGGTTCAAAGGCTAATTAGGTAACTTCTCAAATAAAGTTTTGAAGGTGATACAGTCAGCTAAGCAGGGAATTATAATCAGAGAGGATAATGATGTTCTTTGAACAGCTCAGGAAAGGACAATCAAATACCCTCAGTGGTGCATGAAATGGTAAGAAAAAGAAATATGTTTAAATAAACATATTTTAAAAAATTCCTTAAATCTGTGGTTCTATGAGTCATTGGTGGAATTTGGACCAAATGAAGGGTGAGACTGATCTTATGAGACTGATTTGACTTAAAAATAACTCATATTCTGTTGCTTATTTCTTAATTGATTTGAGATTAATCAGCAAACAGTGGAAGATGAGCTATTTTTTAATTGTAAATATATACAGAGTCAGACAGGCATGCACTGATACGCACACACAGTCACATACACACCTTTCCTGTAGTTATTCTGAAGTTTATTATTTGAGACTGAAGTCCTCAGGCTCAGTTCACCCTTGCATTAACAGCTAGATGATTGGGTAACATTTAGAGAGATGCTCCACTCAAACAGGAAGGTACCTTGCTGATTGATTTATTCAACTTTTACAGAATTTGACTACTTTAGTGACAATATATCTTCTGGAGGGTGTGAATTTTGAATGGAAGCAGGGTCATTCTGTTTGCAACAGCAAGCATTAAACATCTGGGCAGTTGTTAGAGGCAAGTAGCGCCTAAATCAACAACAAAGCCTCAGAAAGAGCTCCTGCCTTCATGCATTGCCTTCCTTTACCTACATAAGCACTCGTCTCCCAGCAAGCAGGGGCGTGCCTGCTCGGTGAGAGCCATTGCTCACCGTGCACCTCGGGGCTGGCTGGACTCGCCAGGGCTGGTTCAGAGCCTGTGGCCCCGTGGTAGCACTGCTGGCACTTTGCTGTGTGCCAGGGCAGGGAGCAGTCCCACTTGGAAACACAGATTTTCTGAGATTTTTCCCAGGGCTGCTTTTCAGTAAGAGAAGTTTTGTGGTCATACAGTCGCGCCGGCTTATGCCAGTACAAAAGTTGTGATGGGAATCGTCCACCGAGACAGGGCTCTTGCTTTCTGCCTGGGTATGAATTGCATTCAGCAAATCATGATATATCACCTTTATGTGTTCTTCCTTCTTTAACCTCCCAAATTTACTAACTTTTGTCTTTTGCGTACTCTGATTCCTTTTCCCTACATGCAGCCAATATTTGGGTTTTCATATGGTAATCCCCTTTATAAGATGCAAATAATGGAATATACAATATTTATGAGGTTTTATAATCTTGCTCCAAAAGTCACCATGTGAATTAATGTCCTCTGTGGTTCAGTGCTGCAGCACAAACTATCAAATTGTTAAGATGCTGACATACATCAGCTTCCATCAAACTAATAACCAGAGATAACAAGAGAATTAAATTACATTCAAACATGCTGAATGTTTGACTGACTGGGATTTTTAAAAAACTGAGTCTGTTGAAAACTTTAGGTGTTCCAAAACTCTACTAAATTTGATTTGTGAATTTTGTCTTTGTTGCTCAGTTTTGTTATTCACATCATTACTAAGTTCATTTCTTATTAAAGAGTGTGTTATATTGCAGAGTGTGTGGAATCACTATTGCTTCTAACCCAGGAAAGACTTAGTAACGTGGTCCTGGGTTCACCAAGGACAGACAGTGCTTTTAAGATGTGGCCTCCTGCATCTTGCCTGAAGGTCCTTGTGACTGTCAAGGATAACTGCTAGACTGAGTGTTTTCTCCATGGTTTTGTTTTGGGGTTTTGTTTGTTTGGGTTTTGTTTGGTTTTGTGTTTGTTTTTTGTTTTGTTTTGTTGGTTTTTTTAGTCACATTCATTCAAACATACGAAAGTATTTGGCAAAACTTTACTGCCTGAGCTCCATGCTTGCAAACTTGATATGCTCAGAAATATAACTATCACCCAGAATATGTTTATTTTTTATTTAAAATACATAATGTGTCAGTTTTGAGGTTACTTTCTTGAAATCTGGGCCCCCAAAAGTGGAGTTTAGGAAAAATTTATGGGCTGAATGTCGTATCAATGCAGAAATTCTTTCCATGACATTTTATCCTAGAAATTGCGTGTGAACATAGTAAGTGCATATTCAGATGACAAATTCCAATGCATATGAGTGAAGTTTTTCATGTAAGAGAAAGCCTAAATGTGTGTAATGCTTTGCATTCTTTATATGCTGAGAAACCCCCTAACATCTGGTTTGAGCTTTTTAATGCAAATTATAACACCTGCATAAGTTCAGATGGTTCTAGCCTCACCCAGTACTACTACAAATTATTTGTTTGCCCCTCTCAGAATTACAACAGGTGGACTGAATGTGTAATCTATTTTTCAAGGCCCTGCACAAACTTTTAAAAGTGAATTTGTGCACTCATGAAGGTGATTCAACTGTGTGCACCAAGGATGTGCCAAAAAAGATGCCATTATCCTTCACATATGTATTTTCTTGTCATAAGAAATAGAGATACGTGGCATTTTTAATATGTTGCTCAATTCCAGCGATTTTATGGAGCATTGTAACTGTTTCAGTGTAGTGTTATTTCATTCTGAAATATTGTTTTCTTCTTTATAAATACCCCATTGATGGCCTTTACACTGCCACCCTCTTTTCTGGACCAGTCGTAGTCACACCGCTCTTATATGGAATGATTGCAACTATTATTCTCTATATAAAAGAGAAACAGAAAAGCTGTTTCTCTTTTTCTTAACCAGGAAGTTTAAACTTTTACATGCGTTATTTGAGCAAAAAATGAGGGAGTGGCAACTCTTATTTTAAAAGTTTTCTTTTAGAAGTGTTCTTTTCCCGAGTTCAGACTTAAGCAACTTCTGAAAAGCAGATCAGAAACGATGTGGCTTAGGTCAGTTCCACATTATATGTAGGCTAATGGTCTGGATGAGAGACTAGGCAATGAGTTAGATATTAGCTAATAACAGTCTTCAAGGTTTTTTACTTAATTAGCATGATTTGGCAATTAAAATCCAGAGCTATACAGATGCAGACACTCTGTCCCTGAGCAGCATGATGCCTATGAAATTCAACCGAGTATAATTTAATGGGTGAAAATAACTGAAAGTAACTGAAAATAACTGATCTTTTGTGGGTTTTTTATGTAGAGTTTGGGGGTTTGTTTTTTTAATCTGAAAGATGAGAAGCCATGAAAGGATAGAGAGAATGGCTTTTCTGGGGGAAAAGCTTTCTTGTGGGAGTTTTCAGCTTGACATTACCTGTGCTGTTTGTGACAGTTTAGATAAAAAAATAACCCACAGAGGATTTTCTCAAATGAGAAAATAAATTTTTTAGAAAGACAGAAAGTGATAAAGTCATAATGATGACATTGTGAATAAAATAATATTACTTTCTTACTTCACTATGTCAAATAACTCTGATCCTATGATTTTAAGGCAAATGGTGCTGTGGCTGAAACAATTGTGTCACAAAGATGTATATAAAATAAATAGTATCACCCAGGAATGCCTTATTTTAATGAGGAGTTATTATACACCTTGAANATGTCAAATAACTCTGATCCTATGATTTTAAGGCAAATGGTGCTGTGGCTGAAACAATTGTGTCACAAAGATGTATATAAAATAAATAGTATCACCCAGGAATGCCTTATTTTAATGAGGAGTTATTATACACCTTGAAAAAACCCCAAACAAACAAAGATTAAAGATCAAATAAACAAAAAAAATCAAATAAACAAAACATCCCCTCGCATTATTAAAGCAGTCAGAGCTATGGAAAAAGACATGGAGAAAAATTAATCATTTATATTATTAAGTGGGAAGTGGGGCTGTTACCCTACCAAAAGATCAAGAAACCCTGTGGTAAACTTGATGAGGACACGGTAAGGGCTACAGAAGAAGGCACGGATGACAGTGTGCCACAGACTGTCCTCAGATCCTGCACTCGTTGATATGAGTGGTTTTGATTTCTGTGAATTTATGCATGAGCCACTTCGCAACACTTGTTTCCACATTGGGAAAGAAGAATCAGGTTGAATAAAGAGCATGTGTCTGGTTTTACATATAAGAATTTCTGACTTGATATCTATTACTTCTTCAGTTAAAGAAGCAAAAGCAAAGTCGTAATAAAATCTTACGCTTCAGGGAAATAATCCATCACCTAAGGAGGCGAGGAAGGAATTTTCCCTATGCTATGAAGAATATTGCCTTGGGTACACCAGGCAGTCTTTGTCTTGCTCAAGAGCATGAAGCGTTTGATCAATGCCAGTGGCAGCAGGCAGGGCACTGTGATAGACCAGTTGTCTGATCCAGTCTGACAAATGCTGTGTTCTGGGTTTAATTTATTCAGGTTAAAAGTTTGCTTATGAAGTTGATAGGGGCATAACAACTAGCGAGACAATATTGTTTAACTTGTCCTGAAAAAACAGTTACAATTTCAGAACACACAGACTCTAATTAGAGTAAATTACTCCTGATGGAATAAACAATCTGAGAAAAGGAAGAAGAAAAAGTGAGTGTAATTTCTAATGCCACAGCCATTTCTTGACTGTACAAAACCTGTCTTCAGATTTTAGGAGCTTAGCTTTGAAGCAATAGCTAATAGTGCAGGGCAAGTAATAAGCCTGATTAGCATTTTATTAGTAACTTTAAACTCAAAAGATGGACATTTGACAATAGCCAAAACTTGTCATCTTCAACCAAACTTGACATTTATTTAAAAAAAAATAAAAAATAAATTGAAGTCATTAAAATGACATTAAATAAAATAGGGTGTTGATTCAGTGCATTGCTTATCATTTTCTCATTTAAAATATGTTTGGAGATCACCAGATCTAACTAAAGGGGAAGGATTTCCAGTGGCTTAAACAGATTGTGACACATTTATATATATATGTTATTCACCAGTTAAAATTCATTCATATCACAAAAATCTCTTCTGCTCTTTAATACAGCAAATAAATCAGCAATATCTACAATAAAAAGGCTGGGACAGATGTATTAGGTCTATTGCAAGCAATTTACATCTGTAACCTTAAGGCCTTATTCCACAGGATTGATTTGAATTCGTTGCACTGCATGAGGCAGTAGTTATGATTTGTTCTGCCCTACAGATTAATTCAGTGTAAAGCTTGGATGGGCCACAACTTTTTCTATTTGGATTCTCATGGTACCACTACAGCACATAATTGTGAATGGATTTTTGAAGGGAAAAAGGCTTTCTTGTTGTTGTTGATTTAGATTTTGATTTTCATATTTTTAATGAAAGCATTTCGAAGCAATTGCTCTTCTGTTTGGATATCTTTTAACTCAATTTTGCATGGAACAGAAGACAATATGGGAAATGACACAACAGTGAAGAGAAATATCTGGAAGTGGACGAGAATAATCCCCTCAAAACCTGTAATCAGTATATGTCCAAAAGGCATAAATTTCTTGTGAGCATACTGCTTAGTTTTAGACATGAGTTTTCAGATATTTGGGAAAGAAGAGAAAGATTTAAAGAGGCAAACTTTAAGAATATATTTTGTAGGCTTTGGTAGACAACTCACTTTCCTGTACTGGAAATTTAAAAAAGCTAAAAAAATAAGGAGGTTGAAATAGGTGGAAGGGAATGGAAGTAAAAACTGTGGAGGTGGATGAACACTAAGGTATTCATCAGTGTGAGGTTTTTTTCCTGGGTGTTGTTTTTTTTCCTTGCTGTTTTACAGTTTTCTGGTAGTTTTACTGTCACATGGGGTTTGCTCTCTGTTTTTTTCAGTAGGCTGGACATGACTAGCTGATTCCCCTCAGTATTCCCAATTCCCCTGGCTGCTCATGGACATCATTTCTGTCTGGAAGAGGTGTCTGAAGGAGGAGTGGCAAGAGCAAGAACTCTGTTTTTGCACTCAGTAACAGGCAGCTATGTACTGATAATAATAAATATGCATTCCTCTTTAATGTAAATTTCAGGCTTTATGTTTTATTTTCAGCTTTACACATGTGTTATTAGTATATGAACTTCTCCAGGAACTTCTTTCCTAGGACTTGCTGTGTTTCAGGTGTGCAGTATGCTGACTCTGTTCAAGTCCCCAGAGACTGGTTTATTTAACCTAATCCTCCTTTGCTCAAATATGAGCTCTTCTAGCCAGATGTTTAAATCTGTGGCTTGAAACATTTAATAGGACCTTAGAAACTTATTTTTCCCCCAAGTATTAGCATCCCTTTTATTTAAAGTTGGTGCCAGGGGAGTTGTAAAAACACCAACTACTTCTGTTTCAAGTCATCAATTATTCAGGTTTCCTCCATTGACTTTATATTTCAGTCTGAAGAAATTCTGACTTCTCAATGAATAAAGGAATCACAAAACACCCCCAGAACTGTTGGTATAAACCCAGTAGTTTTTAGTACTCAGGATTGCAATCCATTCAGAGAACTGGGTGCAACTGTACCACCTTCCTCTTCCTAAAAGAATCCACAAAAAATACAGCCAGTTAACTGCTGAAATTTAACTTTTTGTGATACAGTGTTTTTCAGCTCTGAATAAATGATGTTAAGAAAGTGCATATGGGAATATGATCATTAGCTTGTGTGTGTACAGTATGTGTGTGCTGCCCTAGGGCTGGTGAAACTTTTGTCTGAGTCCCACAAGGACATTTTCAAACAAACTTTCCAACAGGTCTCTAGTCTCAACATCAACATCAGTTTTGCTCTTTTATTAAGAATTATCAGTATAAATAAGAAAGAGTTTGTTCTACTTTCATATATCTTTATTTAAAAGATCAATGGATCTGGAAAGCAAATAAAATTAAGTCATTTTGACTTGGTCACACACCAGATTATACCTTCAGACACGGACCAAAGGCTGTTTTCTCTAGTTTTAGATTTAACCTGACATATCACTGCCTTGCCAAAAATAGCATTCTAATTTGTCAATATGTGAAGTTTCACACAGTGCTATATGCAAGAATGTCTGCGTGCAGACTCTGAAGGTTCAAAGGTTATATTAATTTCTTAAGGGGAAACAAGTGGTATTCAAATGGTTATCCTCAAGCAGCGTGTTTTGTATTGTGAAACAAGGCAGGAATTTTGTATTCTGTCCTTGTCTATCTCAGTTGAAATTAGATGCTTGAAGGGAGTAAGAATTCTCCTTCTGATGCTTCTTCTCTTATCTACAGATTTTGTAAAGTATTTTTTCCTCAGTATATTTTGCGTTTTGCTGCCAGCTTAGTTATTAAAAGAAAGTCAGACTATGACTGCAAAGAGGCAAACCTGACCCAAAATCTTCAAGAATGCTGTAATATTGCAGAATTTCTATAGCCTAACTTGAGGCTAAAACCTGGATGAGATGAAGGCATTAACTGTACCGGAAAAAGGGAGGATACAGCATCTGCAGATAATGGCCCCTGCATTGACGCAGTTTAGTGCAAAGACTCTTTTTCTCTACCCCATAGTCCAGATCTCCGGGCAGGCTAATTCACACATTTCCTTCCTGGGTCTCTGTACCTTAGGGCATGGAAGCGTATATCCATTGCAGGTGAAATACATATCTTTTTTGCACTATCCTACCCATAAAGAAACCCATCAGAAGAGAAAGTGTAGAGATGCAAGTTCAGCTTTAAACTGCATCATTTAAGTGAATACCTGGTGGTATTACTGAATCAGTGATTCTCTCAATAATTTTAAATGCTCGGACAAGAGGATTCCTATTTGGGGCTATTTGTAGATCAGTTGAATCATGAATGCTGGAAGTCTCTTACACTAGTCCTAACTTGCAGTTATTCTCTCCAGATCAGAAGTGCCCTGGGGTCGAAGTCGAGTGAAAGGAATGTTTTATTCCAACATTTCAGAAAACTAGGAGTTGGATTTGTTTCTGAGTTTGACCTTTCAGAAAAAGGAATTGGCTCTCCTCATTACTGACTGTAGGATTTTCCTAACAACATGGATTGGTTAAGTCAAAAGGTGAGAGATACCAAGGTATACAGAACACAGATAAGAATCAAATATCATCATTGGCTGCTTCTTTCTGTTCTATTGTCTTGAAAAACGAAATCAGTCAACAGAGAGTGTACAGGGCTACAAAATTCTGGAGCTATGCTCTTTTTATTAAACCAAGTGTGGGAAATATGAGAGAACAAGGAATCCAGTATCATTTCAGTTGCCATCTTGTACGTGGTAATGTCACCTAATCTATACCTTAAATAGTTTAACCATTCTGTTGTATCTGCTTGGATGGTCCGTCACATTCCCAGATGAGTTGAGATTGTTTTTCCCATATGTTAAAGTCAAAATGTCTTTTCTTATACATTATAAATACACTCTAAAACTGAGATTACCGTGTAAATTGTCTGGATTGGTTCTTTGAGTGAGGCAAGAAACCCTAAAGGCAGGTGTTAAGCTTGTATTGCATGATGAATCCTGGAGCAGAGACTTCTAGAGCCAGGAGCAGCACAGGTGTAGCTGCACCACACTTCAAGGCAATTAACCTATGGAAAGGAGAACTTCTTTTAAGGGAAGGCATAACATCAATTAGAGAAACACTGCTATGTTTGTTTGTTTTGTTGTCTTATCTATATATAATTACATATATAGATATATAATATTGAATTTTTTTTTAACTTAGGCAGACAATATGTGTTAGTGCTTATATATGCAGTGCCACGAGGGCTGGCGTTGATTCCCCATTGTATTATCTACACCATAACTCTGATAAAAGGTTTGGAAAAGCTTTTCTCTTCTGTTTGCCTCTCTTGGTGTTAATAGGATTGATCTTTTCCTTGCTGTCATTGTATTTTGGACATTCGATGAGCAGCACTAAAAGCAGGGAGAGAAAGAGGACAGTGTTAAAGACATGTATCATTTCCTTCCTATACCTCTGGACAGACAAGCATTCTCTTGATGACCTGGAAGGTCTAATTACACTGGAGTACAGTGAAATGTACTCCACTGAGGATACTAGTCCTCTTTGGAAAAAATTATAAAATTTAAGCATTGTCCTTAACACACTCTCACATAGAAAAAAAATAAATCTTACCATTTAAAGCAAGTAGGAGTCTCCACACTAAAATGTCCCTTCCCTCTCCAATCACAAGGTAACAACTGATATGTATTTCAGTGGAAGTATAGGGTTGACAAATCCAAACTGTGGAAGTGACAAGCAGATTTCAAAGAAATCCAGCAGAAAGCCTTCTATAACTCCTGCCAGTGAACTATAACTTTACTTTTGCAAGAATCTGTTTATGAAACAGTTTATTCTTGTAAACATTTGCACAAACTTGTGTGGTAGTATATTTTTTATGCATGAAGAGCAAAATAGTACAAAGATTAAATAATAACAGTACTAGTTCTGTATGAATGAAGATCAAGGAACCATCCATAAAGGCTGCTATTATTTGCAAGTTTCCATTTGTAAACCTTAACTCATAGATAACAAAATGCATTATGCAATACCTAATAGAGTTTTCAATTTTTAGTTTAGAATTCTCCACTTAAATTGCTGAACAATTTTTTTTCTTGATTCGTGGTTTTCCTGTGTTCACTTGACTGTGTGCCTTTCAGTCAATCAGATATTTATACTTCTGTCTTAATAGTGTTTTCTATAATAATCTCTGTATTTTATTTTTTTTTCTTATAGTTCATCCCAAAAGGAAATCCTTGCACTGCAGTTTACTTTGGATGATCAGTCATTTCTCTTCTCTTGTCAACATATGTCCATTGAGGAGATGCTATTTATGCTAGAGATAATTTAGCCCCCCAACCAGGTATAACACAAATCCAAGAGAGGTACCAAAGTTTCATTTCTTTCATGAAGGAGCACATGGGGGTAGACCAGAATTCTCTCTAGTGTTAGTCCTAGCCTGTGTATGGTGCTCCTGTGGGGAGCTTCTAACTGGCCATCCATCCATCTATCAAGCCTCGTATTTGATCATGGCGGTGCTGACTTATGTGCGGGAAGGGCTGTGGTTGCTGTCTGTTTGGACTTCAGCAAGGCCTTTGACACTGTCTCCCACAGCACACTGCTGGAAAAGCTGGCAGCCTGTGGTTTGGGCAGGAGCACTCTCTGCTGGGTTAGGAACTGGATGGATGGCTGGGCCCAGAGAGTGGTGGTGAGTGCTGCATCCAGCTGGTGGCCAGTCACCAGTGGTGTCCCTCAGGGATCTGTGCTGGGGCCAGTCCCATTCAATATTTTTATTGATGACATGGATGAGGGAATTGAGTCTTTCATTAGTAAATTTGCAGACAACACTCAGCTGGGAGCATGTGTTGATCTGTTAGAAGGTAGCAGGGCTCTGCAGAGAGACCTGGAATGGTTGGATGGATGGACAGAATCCAATAGGATGAGGTTCAATAAGTCCAAGTGCTGAGTCCTGCATTTTGGCCACAATAACCCCTGCAGTGCCACAGGCTGGGGACGGTGTGGTCGGACAGTGCCCAGGCAGAAAGGGACCTGGGGGTGCTGGTCCACAGCCAGCTGAACATGAGCCAGCTCTGTGCCCTGGTGGTAAGAAAGCCAACGGCATCCTGGCCTGTGTCAGTTATAGTGTGGCCAGCGGGAGCAGGGAGGCCATTCCTCCCCTGTACTGGGCAGTGGTGAGTGCTGTGTCCAGTTCTGGCCCCTCAGTTTGGGAAGGACGTTGAGACACTCGAGCACGTCCAGAGGAGGCAACGAGGCTGGTGAGGGGCTTGGAGCACAAACCCTGTTGAGGAACTGATCAGGGAGCTGGGGTTGTTTAGCCTGGAGAAAAGGAGATTCAGGGGTGACCTTACCACTCTCTACAACATCCTGAAAGGTGGCTGTAGCCAGGTAGGGGCTGGTCTCTTTCTTCAGGCAGCAACTGACAGAACCAGAGGGCACAGTCTCAAGCTACACCAAGGGAAATATAGGTTGGATATCAGGAAAAAGTTATTCACAGGAAGAGTAATAAAGTACTGGAATGGTCTGCCTGGGGAGGTGGTGGAATCATCATCCCTGGATGTATTTAAAAAAAGACTGGATGTGGCACTCGGTGCCATGGTTTAGTTGAGGTGTTAGGGCATGGGTTGGACTCGATGATCTTGGAGGTCTCTTCCAACCTAGTTATTCTGTGACTCTGTGATTCTGTGTCCAGTAAAGGTGTACCACCTGACAGGTTGCTCTGGCTGGAAAAAAACAAGCAAGCAAACAAACAAACAAAAATAAATAATATATTTTTTAAATTTCATTATCTCTTTTGGACTATCTCTGGTATGATTAATGACTTGACTTAGGAGTTTAAAATAAAATATTTACAGTAGCCTTTAAACTACTCACAAATGTTTTAGAGTGCCAATTAAAAAAAAAATTTACTATTACAATTCCTCACATAAAGCATAGCCTATGAGAAGGATAAAGAGACTTGATCTAAAAGCAGTATTGAGTTTACAAGATTAGTAGACACTTAAGAATTTCCATTATTTTTGAAGTTTTTCCTCTTGACTATTAAAAATTGAAATACATTTTGCTTAGAAGACAAACTTGATTCTGAAAAATGTACAGAGTCATTTATTTTCTTGGCACATTCATTTATTCACTGGGAACAGTAGTTTTCCAGCTGGTCACTTTTTAATCCAGGAGTGCAAAAATAAATATTTTATTAGCTTTCTTATTTGTCTATTTCACCCACTATGTTTGTTGATATGATGAAGAGTGTTGTTTGTTCAGTCTTGAGAAGAGAGGGCTTTGCAGGGGTTCTCTTTGCAGGGGTTGGCTGCTAATACTCAATGGGTGGTTGCAGGAAGGAGCCAAAATCTTCTTAAATGTGCACAATAGAGCAAAAGTCAAAAAAACCACTTGCAACACTGTAAATTTTACTTATGCATAGAAGCTTACTTAGAAGTTTTAGTTTACTTACTTAGAAGTTTTTTTCACGGTGGAGGTCAGCTCCAGAAAAGTTTTTCTTGGGAGGCTGTGGAATTTCTGTCCATAGAAATGTTCAATAGAAATAATTTTAAAAATTATCTCAATTTAGTAATAATATGTCATCCTTAGTGACGTAACAGCTGTATCTTCAATTCTACAGGCAATATTTTTAGGAGTTTGTTCTACAAGATAGTTAGAGTAGCTGGATTTCAAAATTATAATTTTATTGGTAGAAGTGGCTTTGTTTAGACATTCTCGGAATTTAAATAGTTCATCAATTGCTGCTCAGTGACTATCTTCAGGTAATTTGTTATGATATTTGTTATATCATCATGTTGTTTGTAATTAAGCAAACTTCACAACGTGATTAAATCATACTTTTCATTTATTATCACTTTGAAACTCTAAGTTTATAGAAAAGGGAGAGTTTGTAACTTGCCAGCAAAATCAGGAGTCACAGAGCATGCTGAGCACCTTTGCACATCCGTGGCAGATGTCCTATTGCGACGCAAGGCAATCACCACTATTGAGATTTCTCTAGAGCCTTAATGGCAATTCTAAGGAATTTCATAACTTCATATACAAAAGAAAGAGAGTGGCAACTCTGTTCTTCATGTGAAACTGAACTGAGTGTAAGAATTGGGATTATTTCTTTTTGTCTTTGACTACTGCCTATTTTAAAGCTGTGCTTGAAGTAACCAAGAATAATTTTTTTTCTGTAATGTCAGTAATACTTACTTCAATCTCTGAGACTCCAAACCTGCTTACAGCAGTCAAGCCTTGATGTGAGCTGGTCCCAGTGTGTTATGCTTGTCCTGTGCACTGATTCTGCATCAGTACTGAACACAGGATGGGGTAGTAGCTATAAAGAAGACTTTCAAATCCTTCCTCTTCTTTCCCATGCTGTCCACATAATCCTGATGTAAGTGGCTCAAACAGAAAAATATGAGATGCTGGGGAGGTGCCTTGGACTTTCCATTGACCAGACCAGATACAGACATCTACACTGGAGACATCAGAAATGAAGAACAATAAACTGGCATTCAAGGGAAATGAATAGATAAAAGTTTAATCAACCCTAGAAGCGGCAGGCAAATTTTACTGGGTCAAACAGCCTGTTTTGTTCCATAAAGCAAACCAAAAACAGGTTGGAGGGAGAGGACAGAAGTAGGGAAGAATGAAATTAAAACTATGGGAACAAACAGTACAAAGTAATATATACTACAAACTCCACAAAAGAATAAAAAGAATAAAAAAATAAGCTCAGAAGACTCTTGATTGAAGAAGACTCAGGTTGGATTGATATTTTAGAGTGCAAGGAAGTTTAAGCAGGCTGTAGAGCTGTTCTGTACAATGCCCCATAGTTGTCTCATATATTTTAATCATACCTCATTTTGGAAAATATTATGTCTTACATCCAAATAAAACTAATGTGTTCTTTTAATTAGATACAACGACTTTAATTGAATGAGAACAAAAAGAACATAAGATGACTGCTGAAATGAATCAGACAAGTTGAATTTCACTGGTACATTGCCACCAGTATTTTATCAAATACATTTGCAGCTAGGCAGGGGCTGCCCCTAATGACATGGTTTTCATCACCAGGGCAGAAAGCCCTGCAACAGTCACCACATTTCAGGCAGTTATGGAGAGGAAAGCGAGCATCAAAAGAATTGGTACAGATTGTTATGTTCATGTAAAGCAGGCAGAAGTAAAAGTGGCCTTTCAGCTGCACTTTGGTGTTGATCCTGGGAGACTGATGTCCTGAGTGCCCGTGCCCTGAACTGAAACTCTAAAAGGCATCCTTGAACATTTAGTCCTTAAGTGTCCTTTCATTTCAGTGAGACTTCTTTTCTTGAAATGCTCTTTATGCATTATACATCATCAGTACTATTTTTGTTTAGACACATCAGGAATCATCCCACAGCGATTAAAAATCATTATTCCATTAACTTTCCTGCATAGCAAAAATTAATGACTCCGTGAATCATAATTAAACCTTCCACTTCTTTCAGCAAGCAGAAAGCCAGACATTCAACAGACCTTCTTGTTATCTATTTTGGCTGTTCTAATGCTTCATTTTTCGTCTTGCTTTCATGCTAACTGAGATCTCCATGCTTTCCCTTCATGTTTGTTTCCCTTATGTGGCTGTGAAGTTTGTTGAGCTGCAGAGCACAACTGATGAAGGAAAAGATGGCTGTATGGATAGGCAAGGTACTTTGGGTATTTTTCTAGTATTTTTATGAGTGTGAGAGCAGGGGTTTTTGGTGTTTGGTTTGTTTTGTGTTTTGTTTTTTTTTTAATTTAATTTTATTTACTATTTAAATGGAAGGTTGGAAGATTTTTGCTGTATTTTGCCAGATGAACAGGCTGATAATTCGTCTCACTCTTGTCCTGCTGCTTTTCCCCAGCAGTGTTTTATCAAATACATTTGTCAGCAAGGTCATAGTTAACATCTAATG
>WAAG01056190.1:11518-57408 GCA_013390105.1 Tichodroma muraria | reverse complement strand
TAAATGTTTGTTACCATTGCAGATGCTACTCGAACTCTTACCAATTTTTTTGTGTTACACTAAATTCATCAGACTCTGTGCTCTATTGCTTTGTCTGCAGTTTGTGGCTGTTTGTGGCACAAAACTATGTTTATAGTAGACATATTATCCAATCTGTCAAATATTATCCAGTATAAAGAAAGCATGACATTTTTCTTTCAAAAATAGTGGCTGTCAAAGCTCCTACTCACAGTCTTGGCTTGTAGATGTCCTGGTAATTCCCAGTGCTGTTCCCATTCGTTTCCATGCTCCCTTTATGGTGGGATACTTACCTGTATCTGAAAAAGAAGAAAATGAAAATCAGTCAAATGAACAAAAACCTCTTTCTGAAGCAAGAGGGGAAGGATCTCCATGGGTGAGGATAGGGTTGAGGAGAAGAAAAGCCCTGAGGGCAGAAAAAGTCGGTAGACAGATTAGATAATACTTTAAATGTTAATGAGGAAATAGCATTAAGGAAATGGAAGGGTAAAGGTACTAATGAAACAAACCTATGCTGTATTCTGACATGAAGAATTTTTGAAAACAAACCGTGCTGGTCTGTGTTTATGGAGAATTGAAATATAATATTCTTATGGTGGGATGATTTGGTTATTCTAATTTCCAGGTCTGTTTGGAATTTTTGTTACAGTGTTGGATTGGCATTTATAAACTTCCTTAGGCACACATATCTAAATATTTTGGAGATTTTCAAAGTCCTGCCAATGGATAAAGCAAATATTTTGTAGACTTCATATTTAAAAAAAAAATCTTTTGTAGGGATAATTTTTCCATTAATCAGGATAAGAGGCGATACATTTCAAAAACTACAGAGAATGTGTTTCCTTTGTTTTAAGGTAATCTGGAGTGAGTCACTGGCTATTTTAATATATTCTACACCAGCATTTTAAGTATGCAGCTCTTCTCATGGCCCGTATTTGCTATCGGTAAATCCGACTTTAAGGCCTAGCATGGAACAAAGAAATAGCTTGGCTTTAAAACATACTCTTTCCTCTTACTTTAACTATTTAAACTTTATTAAAAAATAAAACAAAGTTTGAGTCTGTCTTATTTTTTTCAGCTAAATAAGGATCTTTGTCATGAAATGACAAGAGCATTTACCTAATACTTAATAAGTAGAAACTTCTTAGAAGAGGTTCTTAAAATATTATCACATATAGAATGGGTTCTGAATTAAAGCAGGTAGGTATCTATTCTGTGTTAAAATACCTGGTTTTGAGATAGGCATGGTGACATTTCGAAATGTCACACTAAACCTGAGTAATATCTCTTGAGAAAGAGGTAAAAAGACATTCAGAACTAGATTTCAGATTTCTGTACTTTCAAGTTACACTATCAAATTAGCTTATGGAAGATGAGTTTAAAATGGGAAAGATGTTTTCTCCCCTTGCCTTTCATGTCTCTATGATTCAAGTAATTAAGTTCTTTTAACTGTGAAATGAAACACCAGTTTCTCTGAACAATAGATTGAAGAACACAAAGGAATACAAACCAGCTATGCAAAGAGCTACATCAAGAGTTGGGTGTATGTCAGGGTTTTATGTGTATAAAATAAGTAGCATTGTATGGAGTTCGGAGGTGTGGTTTTAGTAGCATTTATATGTATAAAAAACACTTAGGATAGAAAGAGAGGCAATCAAACACCATGTTAGGTAGGGTTGGAGGATCTTGACTGCAGTTGAAACTGCCAGAATGTGTCCAATTTTAAAATAGCATTTTCCACTGAAGATGTTCAAAGCCTTAATCCTTGCATCATTTCACTAATCTAGGTCAATAATAGAATGACTACGTTGTGGAAACAAATCTGTGATCTAGCTACTAATACTCATTTTACTCTGAGCTCTCACCATAACTGAGTATAACATGTTGGACAGGGTAAAGCAAATTTGCGATGTAGTTTGCTTGCATCTGTTGGAATTTGGAGGATCTCTTGGTAGACTTTGGTCAAGTGGGTTTTGCAAGTTCACAGGCACTTAGAAACCTCTAGAAGCTTGGTTCATTTGCAAAGAAAATCGGGCTGTAGTGGGGGGAAAAAACAATCAATAGTGCTGTTCACTAAACCTGTCCCTTCAGTGGCTGCCTTACAGTGAAAGACACGTGGAGAGAGTGCATGAGCGAGCTGGTGATGCCTTATTTCGTACAGATATGTATATAATTTCTCCTTGTGTATATTATTACTTAGTGTCCCAGCTGACATAACAAACCAGACAACTTGTTATCCTTTCAGCTAGACAGAGGCACTCAAGTATTTTTATTACTACAAAATTAAAGATCAGAATGGAAACTATCTGGCTGAAACTTGCACCTTACATGCTTTTCTGACTATAATTAAAATAATCTGCATTTCAGAGGTTTGATTTCCATCACTCACATGTACACACACCCTCACTGGATTTTTCCACAGCTCAAAATTAGAAAAATAGGCTGTTTTTCCTTCATTTTGAAGTTTATCTGAGTCTGTACAAGGCAAACAGGAGGAGGGGATCAGGCCATGGGGGTGAGCCTAAAGCCCTAAAATCGTGGCATGACACAGGAAGTCTTACGGTTTCTTCACCATTTCCACAGCGACCATTTATTGCATGAATCCTGGCCTTTGCAGATTCTTCTTTAATTTGCAGCTTCTCTTTATTTAGCTGATGCTTGACCTCAGCTGAGTACTGATGAGGCTGTGCCTGCCCCTGGCTCCGCAGCTCCCGTCTCTCCCTTGCAGGATTACCATCGGTGCCTTGCGTGTTACTAAAATGCCCATCTCTGGGGCCCTCCCTGACACTTCTCACACAGCTCCTCCTTCACCATCAGAGGATGAGTTCGTTTCTGCTGGCTTTTACCACGAACTGGGTGGCCCTGTAGGGAAGCAGCAAGAGAAGGGTGCAGAGGAATTAAAAAACAGTGAAGGTGGGGCTTGAGAGAAAATACTTTGTGGGGAGTGAAATGACAGGGCTGGATTCTTGATCCCACCCAGGTTTCTCATTCACTCACCACCTTACAGCTCCCATCACGTGCTTTCCTTTCCATCCTTTCCATGAATACAGTGCAATGGCTTTCACCTGCAGGACAAAGTGTCTGGCACCTCTGGTGTTGCCTGGAGTGAGCAGTGCACTGAGTGTGTATTTAACTTTGATGGTTTAGCACATTGTTGAAGGAGGCCTGTATTTACAGGAATTGTTTCAGAGCTTCCTCCTCTGCAGCAGATCCTTGGCCTAGGCTTCTTTCATGTGAGGAGTCAGAATGGGGAGGTCCTGCTGCAGAAAACATCCTGCATAGGCACCACAGGTCACTCTTCCAATACACTGTATGTTGGAAAACTGAGTCATGGGGATGGATGGATGGATGGATGGATGGATGGATGGATGGAAGGATGGATGGATGGATGGATGGATGGATGAGTCACTAGAGGACCTTTCTTTCATGAAAATTACTGTTTCATGTCTCTGAAGTTTTACTTTGTGCTCTTCTGAGTGTTTCATATAGAACAGCAGAATGCATTTTCAACGTGGGTTATAATTACCAAACCCGGTTTTGGTCACAAGCCTTTTCTGTTTCATTTTCCAGTCAGAATAAAATTCCATTATATGGGGTTCAGTTGTAGAACAAGATGTCAATATTGTAATGAGTCTGTATAGGCAGTAGAAAGAGGATATGTCTATTGTAATCAGCATCATTTCTGCACTGTACATCTCAACACCTTTCAATATGAAGACACATGAGGATGTCTGCTGAGGCATGGTTTTGCTGAGCCACCCAGGTAGTTTCTCTGCCAGTTTGGGAGGTCTGGTCCCCTATGGAAACTCCAGTTTTGGTTTATTGTATATAAATTTATACTTGATGGCTGTTGAGAAAATGACTGGAAGAATAACTATAATGGCAATGGAAAAAAAAATAAACAACAAAAAAAGCAAAGCTTAATTTATTGCTCAAATGGAATGTCCTTCAGTAAGAAATCATTGTGTCAGTTTCCAGTGAAATTAGTGATGTCCTACTTCTGGCTGTGCATTCAGTTATTTCAGTGGTAAGAGGGAACAATCCTAATGGGTCAGCTTACAATTGCCTTGAAATATATAATGTGTTTTTAATTAATACGCCAATAACAGGAATTACTTGGCTTTTACTCTTTCTCTTACTGAAACTTGAATGCATTCAAGGGTTCTGCTGCAATTGGCTTCCTCAGGGAAGTGCAGCAGGAATTGTGTTCCTTCTGGCCTCCATAGGTCACACTGGGATCAGAGTGTTTTGGAGATACAGGGGAAAATAGTTCTCTACAGCTTACCTACTTGCCCTCTTCCCTCCCTCCTTCCCCAAACTAGATGCCATGATTTTCCATCATGCAACCCTTTTTTTTTGTTCTTGTTGCATACACTGGACAACAAACCAGGTGAACTATCGCTACTGAGCATAATGATAATGATCTTCAGCTGTCATTTTGGGGGTCTCTGAAATTTAGGTCTTTCAAGTTTCTGAGCCACACCTTTAACAGATTTGTTCTGGGGTAGCCACACAAGCTTCCAACAAGATAATACAAGGTGGAGATTAAATTCTCTTTAAAAATTGATACTCATGTAAGTGGAAGTATCTCCAGCCTTCATTCAGGCTGTTTTTGCTGTTTCTGTGTAATCAGCTTTCTGGATATTTTCAGAAAGCAATCCTCACCGAGATCATGTGGAGGGAATGGACGACGCCTGTTGCACAACTCCCTTGCCCGCGCCCAGCTCAGCCCTTGCTTGTGTCACTGCAGCAATTAACAGTGCTCAAAACCACAGTGGCTCCTATTCCAAAATGCCATTTGATGGTATCGGGGCACTTGAGCATTCCGGAAAAAATTGTTTATATTTTAAAGAGAGTTTATTCTTCAGCATTAGAAAATGCTAAAGTATTAAAAGGCATTGAGTGTGTAGCATCAACAAGATCTTTGCTGCAAGTTACGATCTGCATGGGATAAAAATGCTTCTTTAGTGTAATATGTGCTTGAAACGAACTGTAATGTATTTATGTGTTCTGCTTTGATCCTAATGCGTTGTAGGGTGCTCTGCTGAAATGAATGTGGATAGCATCAATAAAGGAGAAGATCCTTAACACCTTAATGTATGGGCATGTGCCGCAGTTGCCACATCATAAACAAGGGCGTAAGCTTTTCAGAGCTGCCCCAAGATCGGGAACTTCTTAGTTCCTCTTGTCCCAGGGTAAACAGGTCGCTAGTGTCTCTGTGAGCAGTGGAGTGCTTTCTCTGGCACTGGCCAGGCAGGGGTGAATAATTACTGTGGACTTCCCAGATGTGCTGTAGGCACAAGTGTGCATCTTGACCCGATAGGAATGAAACTGAGTGTTCATCTTTACCTGCAGGATTTATGTTCAGTGATTTTATTTATGTCAAAGAGGGCTTCAGGGATATGAAGTAACCTTAGGCATGGGTTCATTTTGTTGACTAGCCTTGATGCTGATTATTTGAAGCAAATCAGACAGCTAAGAGTTTGTCAAAAGAGACACTAAGAGAAGTTTCACTGTAGAGTGAGATAAGATTAAGTGTAGGTGGTGTGGCTGGAAACTTCTTGAGAAATATTTAGGTTTATTTTGCAGTGTCACATAGGATCACAGGAAAAAGAGAACACTCCTGCCTGTGCTGTTTCTGCTGAGGGTTTTGGTGGGTTGCTGCCTGAAATGATGAAGTATCCCTCTGCCATTCAGATCATGTAGTAAGGTTGTTGTTCTGGTGGAAAAATCTCCTTGCCCAAGATAAGGGCTGAACTAAACCTGAGTTTGCTTCTTCTGAATTCTGACAATAATAATCTCACTGAGCACCAGCCACATTGTTGCTGCTCAGCAAGTCTGTAGGTTTTTTTTGGATTTATTACCTTGCAGAGATAAAGCCTGCTGTTTGTTCTGAAAATCTCCTACCTTAACAACTGAAGAACACCTTAAAAGTTTTTCAAACCGGAGGGAGAAGCTAGAGCTAGGAGGAGCTTGCAGCAACCTCCCATGATGTACCAGAAAGAGAGAAAACTCAAATTCTGTACTTTTCATCACTTCCCAAGCTTCTTGATGCAGCACAAGTAAAAGGTTTGTCAATAAATTGTCTGCAGTTCACATAGGGAAGAGAACTGAGGGTCTTACTGCTGCTTATGTTGATGTCAGTACTTCCAACTTTGCGAGCAGAGCTTATCAGCCTCTGCCGGGAATCTGCCGTCCTTCCTGTGCATGGATGTGGAAATTCAGCTTCCAGGAGAACTAGTTGCCATTTCAGTTTTACTGGGGGAATGAATTGGTAGAAGCTTGGGAATAAAAGATGATGCCTAGAAGTTTACTTATGGCAGAGAATCCTTCTCAGAGCCATGTTTAATCCTGCTGTGGATCAGGTGCTGGCCAGAATTGGGGTTGTGTTGAACTATCTGCTGATGTGGGGAACAAGTCTGTCAGTAATACCTGTGTGATGGCTTGGGCCTCAGAAGGGACAGATGCTATCATGCTTTGCAGTGGAAACTTTCAAGAGTGTGTGATCCTGAATTTGCAAGATGGCAGGGGTTGGTAAATGATGCACAGCCTGTATGGTTTTCTTACAGAACGACTCTTTCATGACATGGTACACCGTTAACATGAGGAGCCCTGTTTTATTTATCTCAGCTGATATTCCTCTGAAACTGCTTGGTGGGTAATTTTAATGAATGTGGGTCGTGGTTTAGGAATGGTATTCTACAATTTAGTGTTCCCACTGAAACTATTCCAAACCGTGCTGTGCTTGCTCACTTCCCCTTCCCCTGCCATGTGATGGAGAGGAGAATGGGAAGCACAAAAGGTAAAGATCACAGGTTGAGGTGAGAACAGTTCACTGGAAACAGCAATGAGATGAGAAAATGAACAGTAAGAGCAGCAATATTAATGGCAGAGGGCACAAGAAGAGGCAAATGATTCACACACAGAGACCCCCTGACAGCATCCAGCTGCTCCCTCCACCACACTACGCTGATCCAGAAGGGAGCCCTTCCCCTGTCCCGGAGAATTAGGGGGTACAGAATAACCTCCAGGTCCTGGCCATGCCCCCTCCTCCATGCCCCCTCCTCACTACGGGGAAAACTAACCCTGTCCTGGCCAAAACCAGGCCGAGTGGAATGGAAATCACTGCACTGGCAGGTACAATAGCCGCTCACCTTATTTGCTTACAAATGCCCCAAGCAATCACGTGTGACACCTTCCTGCAAATGAGGCAAATCCCACTTGGCACTCAAGCTGCTGAGGAAGAGAACTTTTATATTGTAACATTAAAGGCAGACACTTTGTTTTAATCACTTGCCAAAACAGCTGAAAACAATTATTAATTAATAGGAAACATTAACTTTTAACTTTGCAAGCTCTCCAAAGAAGTGTCTGTGACAACTTGCATCTGGATTTATGGATAATTTGGATACAGTGAAAATGGGCATCGTACTGCAAAGGTCGACTGCTTTAAATTCATTTTAAGTGTACACATAGTGCTCTTAAAATTAATGTGTTTATAAACCTAAATTGGTTCAGATGGATGCCTTTTGTTCTCTTTGTGGCTTCATTTGAAGCAACAACAAAAAGCTGTGCTTGTTTGTGTGTTTAACCAAAATGTTAAATGCAATTAATCCACCAAAAGCATGCAAATATTTTTTGAATAATAGAGGCGCCCCTTTCACAGTGTCTTAGGTATTTAGCACTATGGTTTGGCGAGTAGAAGGCAACTTCACATCTCATAAATAAAATTTTAAAAGTCTTTTGCTTGGCTTGTTTAATTTGAACCAACGCACTGCAGCACCCTCAGTTTTTCTTGTCTGCTTTGATAAGGCTGAGGTTAGTATGTATGGTTGGTGGAAGGTGGCATTCCTAGTATTTTAGATTCTGGATCCTACTTTCCCTTCTGAAAAATACTGTGTCTGACAAATACAGCTCCCAGGAAATAAGAAAGAGAGGGTTGAATATAGCAGTCTGAGACAGAGGTCCTGTTTGATCTGACTAGGGGTGTGAATATTTGGGGATTCATCAAGCAGATCTATTGCTTTTGCCTGTTTTGTCCAAAAAAAGAAAAAAAATTCCTTGGACTGGCAGAAACACAATATCCAAAATATTTCAGCAAGATCAGACCACAAGAGTAAGTGTTTTATCTTAACTGAGGATCTTGAGACATCCCAATAATTTTAACAATGGAAGAGCAGCTCCTTAGCCTGTTTGCTTCTAGCCAGTTCACGTCCCAGTCATCGAGAAATTCATGGGGAATCACAGGAACTTTAGGAACTGCAGATTCTTCATCAATTAAAATATCGTTTCTAGCAAATGTGAGAACTTTGCTTTTTACATTGTCTCCTAAGACTCATCTCTTAAAAAAGGTGTGTTTTCATCCTTTATTTAAAATTCTGCCAGTCCTGCTAAACCAGCAACTCACTCCTTGCCAGGTAACTCGATCTGAGCTCATCTTCTGTGCATGGGACTGAGACTTAATACTGAGGGCTGTCTGGTCTCAGTCGTGTATCGTGACTGGAAATGATCTTCGTTATCCTTGTTTTGATCAAGGCACAACACACGTGGCCACTCACCAACCTGTGGAAGGCAGATGGGCCTATGTAGTCCTATATTTATGGTTAAGAAGAAAATTATTACACAGTTCAAAGGTTAAGTTGTGCCTTCAGATAATAATGCTTTGCTTTTCCTGGAATGTTTTGCACAAGTCTCATAAAGAAATAGAACTTGTCCTTGTTTTATCAAATAGTTCAGACTTAATGGCTACTAAAGTGATGCCTACAGCTCATTTCCCTTTCCCTTCCTCCCGCACCCAGCACAGTGCTCTTGGTCAGAAAGGAGGGATTGCAATGGTGCAGACATATGGATGCAGCAACCTGAGTCAGATGTATAGGAATGAAAGGCAGAGCTGCTGCATCAATGGAGTGACATCTCTGCTCTGGTTGATAGTGGTCAATAATCTCAAAAATAGGGATCATATAAATACCTGAGGATTTTATGGGCTGAACTATAGCAACTGCTCTGCTTCAACTTATGTTTGTACCTGCTGAAGTCTTGCGCATTTATCCTGAAATTACTTTTTATTGCAAACAGCAGCTGTTTGCACAAAGAACTTCATAATCTCAAAGCAGTTTTCTTTCCTCAAATAGATAATTGGGTCATTACCAGCTTTTTCTTAAAAGAAGGGGGGAAATTGACTAGTCTAATACTTCTCAAAGGCAGACAGAAAGGAAAAAGTGATTCCTGCAGTGTGTTGGGTATTTTCTATACTTCTGTTCTCTACCAAGCTGTTGCTTGATACACTGCTCTGTCTGGAGACTTGCACTAAACATGCACCCTATCAAGCATAGGCTAACAGTGAACTGCACTTGTGGCATCTCCACAGCATTGTGACCAATCACAAATGAAAGCAGTACGCTGCTTCTGGTTACTCACTGGTGTATTAGATTTCTAGTAGCAGTACCATTTTCAGGTTTGTAGGTTGTGTGTGGCAGATGGAAATAATTACCCTCAGTGTGCTCTGGGGTATTGCTAACTGAGCAAGAACAACAGTGTGGCTTCCCTCTCCCATCACCCAGGCTTTAAGATATGCCTAGTTGGAGTGCTACAGAGATTTGGATTGATTCCTGAGTTTCAGTTTGGTGGTCTTCATTATTTCCACAGAAGCAGTTGAGGGGTAAATGTAAGTTCCAAGTGTCAGCTTCCAGGGAAGGTGTGAATCTGATCTGTGATGACTCTTATTGAGAAGGAATTTAGAGTAGTCTGGCTTTTAATACTTGATTTTCACATGGGCTTTGGTGATTTGGGGTTTGTTGAGACCTGTGAGGTTCCTCTATGCCAGTATTGGTTTGTGCCTTTCAAGCAATATCCTTTCCAAAGCCCTCAGTGCTGAATCTGAGGTACAACTCCCATGTAGCAGAAACTTCCCCCAGCTCTTGGGTTTCCTAAACACAGTCTGAGACTGCGGCATCCTCTGATGCTTCTGCATGTAACAAGTTGTTTGGATTTGGTCTGTTCCTCTCCAGCTCTTTGGATCTGCCAGCTCTGTGAAAATAACGTGATGTTAAAATTTTAAAATTAAAAAATACAACATGATGTGATATGTCAACTTGAGAGGACAACTGCTGATTACAGTACCCCTCTCCCTGCTGTCCTGGTCTTGACTGCTGTCTCCTGTTAACCTTGGTAGAAAGAAATCTGTGTTATCCTCAGTGTTATCCTATGCTTACAGGACATGGGAACCAGCAGATTTCCATGTATCGAAATCCAGCATTAAACAAGTGATTTGGTAATCTTTTGCAGTTGTCCAGAAGGCAAAATGCATTGTGCTGCCACAGAGCAGTCCTCAGAGCGCTCTTTATATGGACAAGCTGTTTCTTTTCACTTGACCATCTTGCTTAAAATATAAAAGTACCCCCCAAGCCTCTTTCATGGCTTTCATCTGTATCTGTGGAGCATTTTGCAAATGAAAGTTGGGAGGTTTCCCCTCCTTGTAAACAATATTGCAAACCTCAGTTCCAGAACAGGGAAATGCCTCCCTGTCCACACAGATGAAATTCAACAGATGCTGATTTTTGCAGTTTTTTGATGTCTCACGGCATAAAAGCTGTAATATGAACATTGAGGAAAATCATTTTTCCCTCCAAAAATCTCAAGCAATCTGCAAGTGAAGCAAAGCTTCTTCCTCTGTCCTGAGGAGATAGCCAAGGAGAGGCAGGGAAGTACAGAAAAGAATGAGAAGGTTTGGTCTAACTGGTCTTCTTTCTCACGTAGGATTAGCACAATGCTATTTGTTGCAGTCTGTTGTTGAAGTACCAATATTTATTCTGTTTTTAAAACAAAGAAATGTTGGTTTGATGAAAATCAACAGAAAAGAGTGCAGGAAGCTGCTGATGTGAAAACTTTTCACATCATGCCAAGACAACATTTTTTATCAATTTTTTTTTTCTTTAAGGTGTCACTTTGCAAGGTTGATGATAATGTTTTGCTGCTACAGAGGGAGGAAATGAAGGATGAAAATTTTCTGTGTGAAAACCTGTAGAAGTTGGCTTCAAAGAGAGAAATGTCCACGAAACAGGAATGCAGTGGAAATGTTCCACAGGGATATTTCAGCTACCAGAAATATGAACTGTTGTGAGCATCTCCCCTCTCAGATTTGCATAGATGGAGATGCATTGATTCAAAACAGAAGGATTTTGATAAGCAGATATTAGCTTCAGTCAGAGCTGAGTGAAGAGGAAAAAAAGGTAGGTCATATTCAAAACAACGGAAACTGACGAGCATAATTGTACGCTACGAATGGTCCTACTCTTCAGTCAGTGAAGATGGAGAAGTCCTTTATTAAATGTTATTGGCGCACATGAAACTGCAGTCTTCAAGCCTGGGCCAGCTGCTTCTGAAATCACAACAGAGGATACTGCAAGCTGCATGGCCGTGTTTTTTCCTGAAATTGTGTGGTTTAGCCTACAAGTGAAACTTAATTGGATCAAATGAAAAGGTTTGGATTTGATCAATGAGTTGGTATATGGTTTGTCAGCTTCTGCTGCTGTTCTGCCTTGTCAGTTGAGAAATACTAAAACCTTTGGGCAAGATGAATTAGTGAAAGTAATGCAACAGCTTTGATAACGTAACTTTCATGATGGCTAAAGTATGGCTCAACGCCAATTATACATGATAAGTAATAAGAGTAAGCTACAATTATAGCCTGACAGTGCATAGGAGGGGACTTGGAGGATGTGTGTAATACATTTGCTTCCTTCCAAAACTTGTTGGACTAGCAGCCTGACTACAGGAAAATCACTGTATAATTTAGCTTTTGCTGGCAGTATCAGCAGTGGAATCTAGGGCATAAATACATTGCTTTATGTATATCTTAGCCCAGATCTAACACGGGAGCAAGTGAATATGAAGAAGCTTGCACTGTTGTTGCTTCTCCTTTTTCTAAACGGGAACAGGGACAGCTTGGGCTTGGTTGTGCTGCAAAATAGACAAGCATTTAAAAACATTACCTGTATTTCGTCCCAAATACCTTATTGAAGAGAGATACAAGCCCAGGTTTTACCCAGTCCAAAACAGAGACCCTCAGACAGACAGCAGGGCTGCTCCCAAGCAGCCATGGGAGAGGCAGATGAGGAAATTCATAGTTCAGGTCTTCAGGCTTGGCACAGGAAGGCAGCTCCCATTGCACCCAGCTCCTGTCTGGGATGAAAGCAGTGATCACAGCAAACCTGAACTGTTCACATGCCTCACGTGTGACAGAAACATTTGTATTTCCTTCAGCCTGGTCCTTGAGAAGCATCTGACACAGCTCATGAGCTTTGTTTTGTGTGTCTGGGGGACAATTTGTTTCTTATGGTAGTCAGAGACTACAGACAAGAAGAACTGTAGGTCTTTGTTTTAAATTTTGGAAGAGTAGGGTAGCCCAGCATTATACTTGCATTGGATGCATTCAGTTCCAGCTTCTGTGAGCTAAGGAAGCACTTGTGGTGATGAGTTTTGCCAAATGAATTAGCAGAAGCAGACTCAGCCAGCCCCGAGTGTGTCACTGGCCACTTTGGTGGCCCTTTTTGCCACACTTGTAAGAAACTCAGGGATTGCTGCAATCTGGAGAGATAAACTTTTGAGCTTGTGCCAGTATGCACCTGTTAACAGGGCTTTGTTGAGGTCTCCGAGCTCCAAACATAGATAAGCTGCTCTTGCGGGTTAGGAGATTTGAAGATGCCGGGCTGAAATCCAGCACGTTTCAAGCCAAGCTCTTTACCTTTTCGTTGGTTAAGAGGTACTTGAACTATTTGGCAGGGAGCCAGTGAGGTCTGCTGAGTCTCCCGCGGGACAAGGAGTTATGTTAAAAGACCCAGTTCTAATTAATCCAGGCCTTTGTAACTCTCTAAGTAGCTTGCCCAAAGTCACGTCGGTGCAGGGTCACCCTTGTCTTCCGAGTGTGAGACAGGGCAGATGAGGCCTCCGGTTCTGCTGAGCACTGAACTTCAGTACAGATCATTAACATTTTGACCTTCCCAGGAGAAAAGTTCTAGAAATTATCTGTGTGATTGTATCTTGAGGGACGGAAGGCAGAGCAGAGCTAACTGACTGATGTTTCTCTCTTGGGCTGGAATTCATTCAGCATTGCCCATGGTCTCTGCTGGGGCTGTTTTTTGAATAAAATAGAACTCTGCATGGGGCTGTTCTTGGTGTGGCTTCTGTTTACAGGAGATGAGGGTAAGGGAGAATTCATAACCAAAAGTTAGCCTAATTTTTTTCTTTTTTCTGCGGTTCTGATGGTAGGTGCGGGATGTGGGGAAATTGCTTTGCTGCACCAGTCTGGAAGCGTTACTGTAGCTTTGGCTGAGGCTGCAGGAGATGGTCCTTGCTGCCAGATGTGCCTTGGCTTTACTACCCTGTGTGATTATTTTTGATGTGCTTTTGGTTCATGGCAAGTATCTCTCAGAGGTAATCTGTACTCTCCTGCACTGCAGTATGTCACGTGTGAAAAAGTGATGATGCAGTAGCTCTACGACAGAGGGTTTTGGTGTTGCAGGGCCATGGTGGACACACCTTTTCAGTAACTAGGATGGGGTTTGCTAGAATTGACATGATACTTCTATGGTCAACTGATGAAAGCGGTGAGGAGCAGCACAGCACTGGCAGTGCCAACTCCTCTGCTGCTGGTTGTGACTGAAATGGTGATTATCTGCAATAAATGGTGAATCAGTGCAAACCCTGGATATGCCTGCCCGTTGCTTTAACAATTGACCCTCACAGGGGCTTTCAAATCCCTCAAATTTTACTTGCTCAAAGAAAATTCATTTAAAAAAACAGGCTCATAACAGGAAGTTTATTCTTTTCATTAATATAATCTCTGTAAATACAGTGTGTTTGTTAATATGGTATAAATTGAGCTGAGATAAAAGATCTAAGAAACAGAACTCCTGCCTGAGTCCTGTGTGGTGTATATTTAATGAATTTTCACTTAATTATCCATTAATATGTATTAATAAAATAAACATGGCAATTGAACAGTACAGTACTAAAATACTGTTCTGAAAGAAAACCACATTGAGTAAACTAAAACAACTGCATTTCTTACTAATCTACACAATGCATTTAATTTAAAAGGAGAATTTATAGTATTTGAAATATCCTACCACATACTGAAACTTTTAGTGTAAACTGCCACTTTCTGACTATCACATATTGAAATACTTGTGGTGCGTAGTGAAATTTATGTTACATTGTGTAAAATATATAGTGAAACCGAACTGATGTATAATGAGACACACATGTGCCTGCAATGACTTATCAGTTCCATTATTTTCTAACTAACATTATTTTCATGATCAAGTTTTTCTGGGTCAGAGGAAGAAAATGGTGAAGACTGGGACCGATACTACAATGGAGAGTGTAGACACAAACTTGTGCAAAAACCTAATCAAGCTGCATTATGCTTTGTCCTTTCCTCAGACGAATGCTAAATGTAAGGTCTGCTAATGGTTACAACATGTCTCTCTGCCAAGGCTTCATTACGAACATCAACATCACCCCAGCAGGGGAAATACCACCGGCCACAAGTAGAGAGGCTGGGTGCCCAATTCTCAGCAGTTTTTACCAGAACGGGGCCGCTGCACAAGAGACCCTGGTGATGTATGTGGGGCCTTGCCGGAGCACCCTAGCACAGGTTGGGTCATTCAGACCATTCAGGTTTTGTGGGAGGGGCTAAGTAGACATCCCAGGCCTGACCTCCTTTGTCCACCAGTGCTCCAGACCTCCTGTGAAGGCTTAGGGAGGATGGGCAGCATCGCTGTGACCTGCAAAACATCTCTCCGTGCTGCTTAGATTTGTTTTTTCTTAAGTTAGGTCCCGACTACAGAGCCAAGCATCCCTGCCGGGCAGGGCAGGCAGGTTGGCTGCTGGGTGTGCCCTGCTGGCGGCAGAGGAGGGCTGTGGCAGCTGCTCCAGCAGCTGCTGGCCTCCTGCTGACCTGGGGTGCTCCAATGCAGCGCGGTTGTTTGCAATTCACGGTTGCTCTCCAGCTTCAGCAGTGGCTTGGGCCGAGGATGGCGACTGGCTTGGGAGGTGCTTTTGTCCTGACTGACTGCGATCTTTGCAGGTCCCAGCTGGTGCAAGGCTGCAGGATCTCTCCAGCTCTGCCCACTCTTGCCCAGAACTTGCTGCTTGGACCACAAACTGACCGCTGTTTCTGAGAACGCGCCAAAAAAGAAACTGAGGTTGTAATGCTGCTCAACCAAAAGAGTAGGAAACAAACCACAAGTCTCACACCTCCTTGACAGTCCTATTCCAAGCTCCATCAGAGAGTTTTCTTTTATGGGTTATCTTTTACCTGGTTTTGCAGCCGTGCCAGGATGACCAAAGCATTTAACACTCAGAAAGTGATAATTACCGTGAAGTTCCCTGTTTCTGATCTGCCTCAATAAAGTCAAGGTGTGTTTTTCCTGTGCTTGCACTGGACTACTGGCCTTTTGCTAAACCAAAACAAGCTAGGCCATACTGAAATTGAAAGACCTTCCTACTTCATGGCTGTTGTGCAATCGATGCTCATGAGGGATGGTTAAAGGCACAAGACAAAACACACCCTGCATTTGAGGGTAAGGTGTATTAACCTTTCCACTTGGAATGCCTAATTGCTCAAATATTGCCAACATTGTTCAAACTGCCAGATATGTTAGGGAACAGGCAGAACTGGAGGGACAACTCTATATGAGGGGTATGACAAATTTATTGGGTAAATTGTATGGGAGTGCTTAACCCTTCTCTCTGTTCTGTTTTTTGTAAGGACAGTTGCCAAGTAGAGATGTCATGACTAATTCATGTGAGGAAACAGCACGGAGAAGTTAAACAGCAACAACCAGTTTAATTTCACTTGTTACCAATAGGGCCTAACTTAAGTTTCAAAAGGAGATGAAAGGTAAATTTGCCATTTGCTCTCTATGTTTTAAAAGCTGCAAGACAGCTTGAAGAGTAACATGCTCTGTATTACTAATGCTACCTCTGTCCTTAGAGCAAAGGGAGGAGAAAAAAAACAATTTAATTTCTGTGTATACTAGAACAAAAATTCTCCAAAGCATAGATTTTATGTTTTGTCCTACCCCATTCCTAACTTTTAAAAATCATTCTAGAGGTACATTAGTTATCCCTGAAGCAGGGCAGAGCACACCTATATGTCATGCCAAAAATGACCAAGATGATACAGGAACATTTTCATGAGGGAGAAGAAGGAAGCATATCCTAAGTATCTGAGCATCAACTCTAGCAAACAACACATCAAGTAAGAATATTTCACAGGTGGTACAACCAATCACCAGCTACCTCTCTTCTGGTTTATCTTCTTATCTCCCCTGAATCAAACAGTACAACAATGGTGACAGTGAGTGGATGAGGTACTTTGTATTTAGACAATGCTGTAGAAGATGATTTGTCAAGATGATTTTCTGTCAGGGAGACAGAAACCTTTCATAATGCTAGGAGGAAAATTCACAGAATAATCCCAGAACAATAGATTTTTAATCCTTGGTTGTTTCCTTGTATGATACAAGATAATGAGTGTCACCCACTCCTTTGAACCTTTCTGTAACTTCCTTGAGATAGTCCATTTCCTTCTGAAAGATGTTCAGTCCAAACTGAAACATTTACCAATTCCTTCATCCCTGTGGCTAGATTGTTATTTTGCTAAAACAGAATAGAGCAAAGCAAGAATCTTTTCAAAGGCAGTATGTGGAATTGTTATCCCTTTGAGCTAACTATGGGGAGGCAAGCACGTTGTAAAATCAGCTTGAAACACAACCAGAATCAGGTTGATTCTCTTCATTTAAAATGCTTCTGAAGAAGCCAGTCTTGATTTAAATGTCCACTATGTGGGCTGTAGTTGAACATCCAAAATGAGGCTGTGAACGGGCAGATCTGCCCTCTGCTGAGCAGTTGAATCTCTGTGAAGAGGCTGAGGGCAAATGGCTCTTGCATAAGTTAGCAGCTTAGCAATTTCCTCAGCATCCATGAAAAAGCTGGGGGTGATAACTTGCCAGTAAAAGGGATACTTTACTAACATGGACCCAGTTATTTTCTTCCCTGACTGCGTGTATCCAGTCACGTAGATGTGAGTGTCCTAACAAGAGCACCAGGTCCATATCACTGGATTTTCAGCTGCAAGGAAAAGTATTAGCAAAGGAAGGCGTGTCAAAATAAGGAAAACCCTAAAAAAAAGAGTAATTTGGTAATATCAACCCAGCAAAATACTGAAGGGGAGCTTTTGCAGGGTGGCAGCAAGCTTTCAAGGAGCCAGAAAGCATCGTGGATGTTACAGTTTGTCAAGTCATGGGTGAAATTTCATGCCTCAGAGTAAAGTCAGAGATGAGAAACTCTGAACCTTCCAATGTGGGAGAGCTGAATCTATCAAAATAGTTTCACTTTGCATCTACAGACTGTGAAAATATGTTCTTCCTTTTTTTTTCTTTTTCTCTCTCTTAGTGTTTTATCTCACCCTTGCCCTTAGTTGTGTGGGTCTCCTCACTTATTAGGCACCGTGTTTTCCAAAGAAATGTGGTGTTTCACTGCTTCACTTCACCAGAAATTCTCCTTCTGGGAAGACTGAAGAAACTGGTGGCCATCAACTTGCAGCACTGGCAGAGATCCAGGAGCCATAGGGATGCTCACCTGGAAGGCAAGAGGACAGAGATGGGCACAGGGAGGGGAGAATGAGAAAGGTAACAGAGATGAAGAGGAAGAGTGGAAGGTTCACCA
Organism: Tichodroma muraria; assembly: GCA_013390105.1. Lineage (NCBI taxonomy): Eukaryota > Metazoa > Chordata > Aves > Passeriformes > Sittidae > Tichodroma > Tichodroma muraria. The sequence goes on along the minus strand of WAAG01056190.1, from coordinate 39,657 downwards.
CCCTCCTGTGCCAGTCTGCATCATGGGTGACAGACTTCTTCTGGCAGCAGTGCCATGGCTATCAGAGCTGGTGGATTGATACATGGAAAGTGCCGTGCCAATCCTGCTGTGCTGTGCAGCCATACCATAGGACAGCCACAGAATGGACAAATCTTTCCAGTGCATGTGCTTTCCAAAGCCTCAGAGTTTGCCGAGGCAGCCGGTCTGAGAACAGCACTGAGGCAGCAATCTCAGGCACTCAGAAGATGAGAAAAGCTGGAATTAAGGTTCAGTCGGTCCTTCATGGATGTGCGTAATGATGTTGTCTTCACAGGATGTGTATCACCTTTGCCCTTGGCCTTTGGAACTGGGAACCAAAGGAGGCTCTAACGTGTAAACCCCACAGCTTGGAGGTGGTCCCTTGAAAGAGGAGGGATAGATGGAGGGCCGGTCATGGCAGAGACTGGAGTGCTGCCTAGGAATAACGTTTTCCACTGGCTGTTACCTGAGGAGTTGTGCATTGCATGGAGCATCATTCAACCTGGGTTTTCACAGGTCATGTAGTATAGTTATCCCTGGCTTGTGCTTGGTTTGAAGAATTCCCAGTTGACTCCTGAGGTTAAGATAAGCTAAAATCAAATAACATGTGGGATAAACTGCCCTGAAATTCTGGGCTCCCAAAGAGAGTTTTTGACTTTAAACTCCTGTATTTTGTTTCTTTTTCAGTCCTGCCTAGGGATACCACCTCCCTCTCCAACATGGACGCTCACTGACACAGGTGAAGCCTTCAGCCATCTTTCCAATGGGTCCACTGAAAGCACTCTGAAGCAAAAGGCCCCAGCTGGAGAGTGGGGCAGGAGCACAAAGGCCAGAACTATGTAGCTGGAAAGGAAGGTGGGGTGAGAGGGATGGTATCTCCCCTGTCACACACAAGATGAGCATTTCTTGCCTTGTGCACTGAGCAAGGTACAAGTCCTGTGGGAAAACCAGTGCGTGATCCTGCAAGCAAGGGCTGCTCCTGAAGCTATGTGTGGACAAGCTTAATTAATTCTGTCTCTTCATATCTTTTTTTTGGTGCTTGACATTTGAACCTTGCTTGCAGTGCGGTAATGCAGGGAGAGAGGTGAGTGTATGTGAGCGAGTGAAAGTGGTGTCAGCATTTTGATTAGAACAAGGTTTCCATTAGATGCAGACACATGTCCAACCTGGTACCTGTTTGTTTCCAAGCGATGCGAAGGCCTACTCAGTTCAGCACAATTCTGGGGGCCCAGGCTTTTAATAGCATGTAATATTAATTTCTGGCAACAGATGAGAGTTAATACATTGTGTTTAAATCTGGGATGAGTTGTTGACCAGCTGTGGTCTGTGTGCAGAGATACCGAATGCTTTTCTTTGGATAATGTCAGTTCCAGCCTGCAAACCACATGTGGGTCGGAGGCAGGACTGAAGACGAGCAAAATTAACCCATTTAATTTTATGGAGCCACGTCTATCCTGCAGAGCATTTGGTGCAGTTGTCCTCTAATGATTTAAGCATTTCAGAAAGTTCTGGGTGAGATGGCTCTTTTTTCAGTGCGGCCTTGTCAGTCAGTGCTGGTGGGAGGTTTCTGCCCTTCTGTCTGCACCAGAGAGGTAAATTAGGTAAGCAGAGGCATGAATTATTTGCATGAAGCTGAGGTGGCGAATGTGTTATCTCAACAGCAGAAAAGGAAATGGTTCTCTATAGATTATTAGTTACTGAAAAAGCAAAGGCATGTCTTTTGTTGCCACCACACCACTGGTCTGACTGTTGAGTAGATATGGATCAATACCCTTCCTCCTCAACCCCCTTGCTCTTCACATTTTCACTTAGGCTGAGGTGAAGAGGTTTCACTTTAATTTATGTCATTCTTGTATTGCCAAATGGCATGCCAGTGCAACTGATCCGGGTGTGATCTGACTTTCTGTTGTATGCTCTCACATGCAATCCCCTCGTGGGAAAATGCTGAGAGAAAATGGAAATTTAAGCTGTGCACCTAGCCACTGTGGTTTTTTTGGTTTTTAATAGTGCTTCATTTGTAAGGTCCTTTGGGCAGAGAGAGTTTGTGTTGAGTTCAGGGTAGTCATAGCCCATAAGTGAGGATTTCTAAATATTATGATGTTGCAGATAGTACTGTAAGCAACTTCTTGTCTCTATGAACAACAAACTGCATGCAGTTACAGATCAGAGGATCTCAAAACAAGGTACAAATATTAGTCCTACACCACAGACTGAACAAGCCTTGTACATATTCTACGAATGAGTCGGGCGCTGTATGGGAAGGTCAACTGACATGTTCCAGACCTCACTACTAGTTGGTGGAGGTACCAAAACCAGAACACAACCATCTTGGCTCCAGGGTCCTTGTCTTTATTGCTTAGCTCTGGCCTTGAAGTACTGAAATTTTTAGATTAAAAAGTTTGTCTGTAAACCTCCATTGTTAGATAAGCTTGACCTTGGATATATTCCCCTGTGTAGATACTCATCACTGCCTTAGTGTTTAGATTGATCTAAATAATTACACTGAAAATTAATTTTTAAAGAATGTAGTAAGAATGGCATCAACTGGTATTCCCACACTTAAACACCCTGAATCTGGGGTACATGAGGACCTGTAACTGAATTCTGTGTCTGGGTCCATCTCTTGATATATTCTTGAAGTCAGACTCACATGGGGTTGAGGCATTTCCTTGCAGCTAATGGATGCAGAGGGAGATAATGGGCAAGAGACCAGCGGCAAAGAACTGAGATTTAGCGTATTCAAGTCTAACAAGGCACTTAGAGTGTTTTGCAGGGGTGTGTGCTGCTTCAGGAAATGGGTTTAATGGTCAGGGAGGGCCCTTGTTTTCCAGCCTCCTCATTTTGGATGAGTAGCTAAGATTTTGAAGGAAATTGGAGAGCACTCTGCCTCCATTAAGGTTTGTCCCCTCTGCTCCTCCGCCTGCCACTCTGTTGGGTGCTCACTAGCAGGAAAAGGATAATCCAGCCCTACACAGCGGAAGGGCCTGAGCCATGTTGCCCATGCCCAGCAAATCTTGAACCACTTGCACCTGCAGCCACTGTTCCACCTCATCTCCTGGGCTGCTTTTTGAGGTCAAGCAAGACCAACGACAGTGCAGCAACCAACACAGTCATTCCTGAATATTGTATCTGGAGGGGATTACAAACTCAAGCAGATCTGAGGGAGGAAGGAAATCTGCACATAGTTGCTATGTAGGTCATAACTTCATCTTAGAAACACCCAGGTATTTTATGAACAAGTCTCCCAATGATTTGTGGCATGTGGCTCCCAAGGAGGGCAATAGGAAATGGGGTATCCCCTGGGAGCTATGCTGAACGCCTCCTGAATAGCTCCTCTCAGTCACAGCCCATGCAGGGACAGCGGGACAGCCAGTACGGACATGGGTGTGTAGTCTAAAAGCTGGGTGTTTATAGCAAACACATGCAAAGATAGCAACGCTCATTTGGAAATAATTCGCACAGCTGGGCACAGGGGTTACTGTTGAGACCACAAGCCTTTGGAGCCAAACTAGAGCTGCTTCCCAAGGGCCATGGACATACCTGCCCTGCCCTTCCCTTGCTGCCATCTCTAATCATGGGCACAATTTTGGTCAGGGGCTTGTGGCCAGTTTTGCTCAGGGCCAGCCCAGGGAAGAATGGGGATGGGCAAGCACCTCCTGCAGCTTCCCAGTTTGTAGCTGCCAGGCTGGGCCCCCAGTACTGGGACATCATTGCAGGGGAACGGGGCTGAGGCAGGATTTTAGGGCAAAGGGGATGTAGGAAAAGAGTCCCAGCCCTGGGATCCTGGTTCTGCTAGCTGGGGTCCTGGCTAGGGCCTCTCAGGGTGGCACCAAGGTTGTGGCTCTCGAGGTGGCTTATTGCCCCACTGATTGGGTTTTGAGGGTTTTGGTAGATTGGGATGCTCTGCTGAGAAAAAGCCCTCTGGTTGTCACCTCTCTCATTTCTCTGTGCTTGAAGTATATTTTCTCAGTTTGCAGTGTCAGGGGACTGGGTGCACTGTGAAGCAATTTGGATTCTGTGTTGATAAGGCAAGTGCAAACTGTCCCCACAGCTCTCGAGAGCAGAATCAAACTGAAACTTACCACTCAGAGTAGAAAGCACATAACACCCACAGCTACAGACATGCACAAATTGCTGCAATATAGGTTAGAAAAGGAGCCCCGTTCTGCACCCTCTGGTCTCATTAAAAACATGCACACAACACCAAATCTTCACTGAATGACTACAAGCACCAGCACATGCTCCCTCCTAAACACCCAACTTACTTGTAACGGCTTATTAAAAAGGCAAATTTTCACTTTTCATGTATTCTTGCTCCCCTTAGCACCTGGCTGCAGTTTCTACAACATTTTTAACTTCTGTTTTTTTCATGACTGGTTGAGAGTAAAGTGAGGCCTCTCCGGGACACCACCCAGCCTGGTTAACTGGTCCCCACCTAGGGACATGACTCCAGTGTGGCCGGAAGAAACCAAACTTCCCCCTCTTAGTAAAGCATTTCTGCAAGGGACAAGCAGAGCAGATCTGGTCTGTAAAGATGTACAGAACCTGTCCCGTAAAAACTAAAGGTCATCTGAATATGTAAGGTAGACTAAGAAGATGAGGGTGGGAGAAAAAAAATGTTTCCTGGGGTTCACAGAGAGACAGTTCTCACACAGAAAACTTTGCCATAGGAAAGCTGTAAGGAGACTGGGAACCAGAATATCCAAGAAATCACATACTAAATGCTGCCTGCCACACTCCTCTTCCTGCCCAAAGCTGACCACTGCTTTGCTCATTTAAGTTAGGATTTAGTGTGTAAAACTTAACTGGTAAATGCAGGACCTTTGGGTTTCCCTAACCCCACGACTGGTATCACATTGTGACAGCTGTCCTCAGCACAGGTGAACTGGGAAAGAGGTTTTCAGCCTCTGATTTTGCTGTGTGTGGTTTCAATATTGCAGGAATTGCTTCTCTTCCCAGCGTGGTGTGACCACTTGGGGCAGGAATGCTGTAAGGAATCTCACTTGGTCCTTGGATAAGGAAATTATCAAGGACTTGCTTATTCACAATTAATGGAGAAAAAGAACTTGAAAGCCTTTATTAATCATTGCACAATAAGGAAGTCATACTGGTTTTGCTCCCTTCAATAGGGCTATTTGGTCACACCTACCTAAGTGGTCTGGCATCCCAACCATCTCTCCGCGTGCATCAGGGGAGGAGGAAGGAAGGGCCACAGCACCCAAATGTCACCAAGGTGCCTGGCTGACAGCTCACTGGGAAGAGAGAGCTCTGAGTGTCCATCTCCCTTTCCTGAAGGACCAGACGTCTCCTTTTAGAGATCTCTGCCCAGAGCACACACCAGTGCTGCCTGTCCCCATGCTTTGGCACAGGTTTCTGCCCCAAGCCCTGGTGCCAAAAAGGAGCAGAAATTCATGCATGCCATGTGCCAGAATTCCCCCCTGCCAGCTGCAGGGGACCCTGCTAGGGAGGGTCAGCTCTGGGGGGTGTGTGCTGTGTGCCACCCACCCAGTCACTGCAGATCCTTACTCCATTACTGGGCTTCTGCTCCCTTGTTTACCTATTGTGGCAGCCAGTCTGTGTAACCCCCAGCTCCAGAAAGCAGTTTGTGGCTAGATGTGATGGCTGGCAGGTGCCTCTGAAGTGCCAGGAGACAGATCAGGCTCCAGGCTTTGGCAGGCACAGGGAGCTGTATTGCCCTGTGTGGGAATTAGTAAAGGTAAGAAGGCTTCCAGAAAGCTGTAAAAGCAGGCCTAAGAAACAGAAAAGAATAGAAAACTTAGAACTATGCTGCAGATGCAAAGTCTGAAAGTAAAAAAGTTACAACAGTATAGCAAGCAAGGACATGAAACAATAGCTTGAGTCTTAGGCTTAGCTAAGATAGACTTTAAGACTGCAGAAAAATATGCCTAGCAAGACAGTAGAAGGTTTTAAGCTTAATAACAAAGTATTGTGTATTAATTGAAAGCATACAAGCAAACATTGTGTGAAGCAGGTGTACGTGTGCTTTTAGTGAGTGGTTAGAACAACTGTCTGTAAGCTTTGGTAATATGCCATTGGCTAAAAAGTTTTTAAAATGTTCTGTAACAAAGAAATCTTTGGCTGCTGTTAGCAAGACATGAGCTGTTGCCATCCTCCCATTGTCTCAACCATGTAATGAGACCGATGCCTCAATAAAAGCTCAAGACACGTCTCCCAGCAGTCCCATCCCGTTCGTGAAAATAAACTCACACCAACACAGCCCTGCCCTTGATAAGGGAGATGAGGTGATGTCTCAGGGGCCTTTCCTAGGTGAGCTTGTGCAGGCTGTAAACTGTGGAGCTGAACAGCTTGAGCCAGCAGAGCCAGTGCTGCCTGGAGGTAGAAAGCATCATCCCAGGCAAACCTGGGCCGGGTTTTCCTGTGCAGAGCACCACTGAACCAGTGCCAAGCTGCAAGCTCTCATGGTGGAACTAAGGTTACTTTGGCTTTGAAGCAGAAGGCAATGTCTGCTTGCACACACCTCCAAGCAGACACCTCACCCCTCTATCATGGGACAAGAATACAACTTTGCATCAGAAGTCAGGACTCGGGCAGCAGTGTCTCAGTGAGCCTTAGTGGCCCCTCTCCTGTTTGGCTGCCACAGTGAATTGCTGGGAAATGTTCCCCAATCTCTTAAAAAGGAGTGAAAGCAGAGTCATGCAGTATGTTGGAAGCTCTATTATTGATGGCAGTTGGTATAAAGGTGGCCTAGACTGCAGAAGTGCTCTTTCCCAGCTCTTCCATGTGCTTCTTGTGAGAATGGGAAGGGCAGCCAGCCATGTTGGTTGCTGGATGGGTCTGTTTCAGCATCTCATGAAAAATTAAACACTTGTGATTTTGGGAAGTGCCACATCTTTGACAAAAGCTCTTGCTTTTCTGCTGCTCAGGCGAGATTGCACTGAAGTTGCCAAAATGTCAACCTGTGTCCCCCACATCCCAGGCCAGGCAGCTGCCTTTTCCCTGCCAGCCTACCCCAAACCCGCACAGAGGAGGGAAACCTCCCTCTCAGTGCCAGGGCGGCGGCTTTGATGCTGTCAGTGAGTTTTTCTTTAACCACCATGACAGCCTGTGTTTTGCAGATACCTGCCCCATGACGGGCACATTCCTCAGCCGCACCGCATCCACTCAGCTCCGGCTCATGCAGTAATTAGCCAAGTGTTTCCTGGCTGCCTTTAATTACAGCCACAACTATTTCCCTCACTCTAATGTAACACCTCTGAATGACAGCAAAGGTTTTGGGCCGCATCCCACGCGGTCCCAGCACGTGTTGAGACGCGGCCGTGCACTGGCAGGCACCGATTTGAACCCAAAGGGCTCATACCCCCTCAGTGAGTCACATTTTTCATTTTCGACCTCAAGGCCATAATTGCCCACACTGGGAATTAGCGGTGTCTCCCCAGTACCCAGCCAAGAAGCACCAGGCTTTATAAACCAGCCAGAAGGGCAGGATCCTCCCTAAATCGGTGCTTGAGTCTATCTCAGCTGTAATTCGCCCCATCCTGAGGCAAAGCAGCTCAGCTGTCAAGGCCACATTGCCCAACACGTTCGGCCCTCAACATTTTCACACTGGCAGCAGCAAGATGGGCGTCAGGCCTGCCCGCCCACAGGCAGCAGCGGCTCCGTGCTGGGGCACGCGGTCTCGCAGGGCTGCGTTTTGTGGCAGCTCCCAAACCGATGAGCTTTCCCCCCCTGCCCCTTGCTGAGGCTGTTGTGGTTATCTGACCCGGTGGTGGTGGCGGCGTTGCCGTGGCTGAATCCCGCGGTACTGCTGCCCGGAGCACACGCCGTCAGCGGCTCCCAGCCGGCTTGGGGGCTGCCAGAAACCAAGGCGGCGGCTGCCGCGCTCGGCCTCGCGAGGCTGTGATCTATAACGTGCATTGTCTTTTTATGTAATGTGTTTTATTAAACATCTTCTAAAGCTTACAAGTGTCCCCAGGACATAACTCTCCAGCACAACGTAACGCTTTGCCAAGTAATGAAGTATGATTTATGGCGGTAATGGTTATCCTATGTTTTTTTAAAAAAATTATTACAGCAATAGCTCTGTCGAATATAGGAATATAACATGCTGCATTTGGCACGTTTATGACAACAGTGCTCTGGTTTTCTTAACTCCACAGTTCGGTGTTGGCAGTATTTCAAATTCTTGAGACAGATGTTTAAATGAATTTTTTTAAGAGGACAGTGAAATACTTTTAAAACATCATACGGCGCTGAGTGTCTCAATATGCGCAGGAACATTATTTCTTTAACATTCAGGTAGGGCAGGGCAGCACATGGCCTCTCTGGTTTAGATCTCACGGTAAATGATGGAAGTAGCAAATGTTGAATTAGCTTTCTAGGGCATCCTGGCCTGCTGTTACTCTTGGGCTGAGGTGGGGAGGGATGGCGGACACTTGACCTTCCCCCGGATTTAGTGCAGTGTTCACATCTCTTTTGTGAGCACTTAAAACAGATCCACATTTGTTTTGAATGCAGTTCCCACCATGCTGAGACAGGACTAAGTGGTCTCACACTGACATTTTGAGTGTGTCATTGTGGTCCTGGTGGTTAGGGTTTCAGGCCAGAAATGACAATCGTTTGGAAAAATGTAAATGAGAACCCTGGTCACATATCTCTGAGGCAGATAGCATATAAGCATTTCCATTGAAACACTGAAAATTCTTGTGTTTTTTTTTTTTTTTTAAAAAGGTACTGGCTGAAACTGAGGAAACCTCTGTACAACATGAAGCCAGGGTATTCACCTCTGGCATTGCTGTTCGCAGCGTTCAATGAGGGAAAATCAGAACCCTCAAAGGCAGGAGTCAGCACTGCTGAAGACACCATTGCCCTCGGTGTAGCAGAGCTGGGGCCACAATCAGGCTGCGCACCCAGTTGGTGCAGAGAGATTGAAGACAAGGGAAGCGTCAGTAAAGCAATGAACACTTATATTTAATTTACATTTGACAATTTGCACATAAATAATGATGTAAACCAATACGTAAACATATGATAGTTTGTTGTTCTAGCAAAGTAAAAAGCCTGTTAACTTTGGTCAGAGTCTTTCTTAGGAGAGACAAAAAAAACCCCAAAAAACACTGTTGATTGTTGCTACATTCACATGTAAAATGTCTAAGGGGAGGGGGAAACAGTAAAGAGAAGTAACAATTCTTAAAGCTGATGCATATAAATTCTTGTAAATTTTGTATCAAATACAAGAAAGCACTACAGGCAATAATAGGAAAAGTGTGTGTCCAGTGACAGAGTAGTGATACTTTGGTTTTTCCTACAATTAAGTACTATATTTATGAACTATTGCTACATTTAAAAGATGTCAGCCTCACAATTTGCAGGAGTGGAAATGTAATGAACTGGAGTCCTTCAAAAGCTGTGTTGAGAGACTTGTATTTTAGGATTGTTTGGTTTTTTTTAACAGAAGGCATTAAAATGAAGTTTGCTGAAAAACAAAGACCACCGAATCCTGAACTACTGTGGTGGAATTTAAAATTCTTTTTAAGAACATAACCAGACAAAAAGGGATACATGGAGGGGAGGTGTGTAATAATGCTACTTATGTTCGTGTGAGTTGACTGTGCAACTCATTAGTGGCAGGGCAGAGAAAGGAAGGGCCAGAGTGGAAGGACCTTGTCCCACCTGACTTCCATCCTGCCCTTACTGTAATTTGTGACCACATCACGCACAGGTCGTATTTGGCTTCTTTTCAAGTTCTTTCAGTTACATTTTCTGGATGTCTGTTGGCTGACCACCAGCCTCCTTCCCCCCCAGTGCAGACTTCCAGGAGAGCAGAGGACTGAAGGAGCCCTGGACTGTAAATAGGGTCATTCCCACCAAATTCACTGAGATGCCACACGTGGATGCATGACGATGTCATTCACGTGGTTGCAAGTTCAGCTGTGCGTGTGTATTTGCAAGTGATAAATGCCTTGGTACAACCTTCTGGTTTTGAGGTCACTGGTTATCTGCAAAACTGGGATAACATTTGATTTTCACACTTAGATGAAAAATAGGTTTTATTACATGGTTTGGCTCACAACTTAAGTGGTATAAATATATATACATATACATATATCGTATAGTGGTATAAATATATCTATAAATATACATGTATTCTTTGCTACACCTCAAACGTCACCATATCATCTTTGGGCTTAGCAAAACAAAAAGATAAAAGGACGTGCATTCTATCTTTCCCTGTGCACATTTTGGTTTCTTCTCTAAAGTAGCAAAGCATTTAGGTAAAACAGCATTGTCTGCACCACTGGACACAAGCACTGAGGTAATTGTTGTTCAACAACTTTGCAATGCCCTTTTTTCTTTAATTAAATTAACCACAAAATGTACAAACACAAATACTGAGAAAAATCTGAGTCGTACAGGAAGGAAAAAAAACTTATGTGCCAGGAAAGGACTTTGTTCCCCACTTCTACCCAGGCAAAGTGGGAGAGAAAAATACAAGTAAAACCGAACCCCTTCTTTCTCAGGGAATCTGACTATCTTTTTTTTTTTATCCCTGGAAGGCTCTGGCCAAAAAAAAACCCAAAATAAAACAAAAATCAGAAGAAAAAAATCTGCCCACGCCACCCTTTTAGGCAGAATAATATTTCTGTCTTTGCTTTTAAACTGCTTTTGGAAACAAAAGAATGTAAGTGAGATTTTATTTTGGAAAAGCCACTTTAAGCTCATGTGTTCCTTTGGTCTTAAAGTTACATGACAATGTGTGGGGCTGGAGCTGTGTTCTAAAAACCTGTGGTATTGTCCATGGCAGGTCAGTGTTTGCTGTGCCACATCTGTTCCAGGGAGAGCTGCAGGTAGAAGAATCTATCTCCTCTCCTCAGAGAAGCAGGAGAAAAAGTTTCTTCCCTGCTTGCTGCTACTCTGGGTTGTTGGTTTGCTTTTTCTTTTTTTCCATTTTAATTCCCAGTGGGGTGATTTGCTTATGAAAGTACACAGCACTTTTTTTCAAACCAACAGATCTAGGATTCTGTATGTCACATGTCCAACTTTGGCAATATGAAAAACCACATTTGTTTAAAAGACATTGGTACATAAAACACATTTACTGAAACCCTAATCTTAGGTTCTTAAAACAGATGTGCAGAAAAAAATATCTACAAAGAATGGCCATAAAACAAAAAATAAAAACATTTAAAGTAAAAATTACAATGAATTTTTCCAGTCATTGTAAACATTTTCCTAATTATTGCTTTTAGAATGATTAATTGCATAATAAATTATGAAGTACTATCATTGAAAAAATAATTATGGATAGATGATTGTCTCTTAGTAACTGGTGAGGCAATGCACAGTCCTTTGCCCCTTTTTATGCCCTGAGAAAACAGTAACTTTGGAGTTCCTTCTTTCAGCTGGAGAGCATAGGGAAACTACTGTAAGCCAAGATTGCTTTGCAGCATTGAAACTATGTACAAGCAACTGCTACAGGCACCCTGACTTGCCAAGTCATAAATAAAAAAAATCACTTTGCCAAAAAGTCTTAAGGGTCCATTGGTTCAATTGTTTCTTGCTTGACCTTTACAGGTAACAGAGGTAGTGGGTGACCGTGAGGCAACTTCATAACTGACATATCTGACGACTCGTAAAGGTTGCATCCTGAGGAGATAAGCCCATTTCCCAGGTTCCTCTGTAGAGAGACTTTCAGATTAGCTCCTTCCATTTCCCTCCTGAGCATGGTCAGTATATCCTTCTCCACGATCGATGTCAAGTCAATATTGTCCTCCACTTCTTCCAGCTTGTCAGCATTGTCACTGATGTCAAACTTCTCGATCTCCTCATTGATTCGGTTCAGGTCCTCCATGGAGAGGCCGGAGGCCGGCGCGACGGGGCAGTTGCCCTTCAGGTGGACCTGGAGGCTGCAGAGGTGAATGTAGCTCTTGTGGCAGTGGATGCATTTATGGGGGCGTTCCCGGGTGTGGAGACGCTTGTGCAGCTTCAGGTGCACAAACTGGGTGAATTTGGCTGGGCAGAGCTTGCACTGGTAAGGCTTCTCTCCAGAGTGGAGCCGCAGGTGGGTTTTGAGATTGCTGGTGCTGCTGAACCGCTTGTGACAAACCTAATGTGGGGGGTGGCAGAGAAACAGCGAATGAGTGGGAGGTGATTTTATGGTTTAAATCACAGACACCTAGGAGGAGACGGCAGGATGAAGCAGCAGCTTTCTATATCTTCACACTTTCTCACAAAGGGAAAAAAATCCCCACCTCTTTCATTTAAATATTGCTGAATGTCATTTTGGCTGTGGCTGATGGCAAAACTGTACCAGGCAGGTGTTGCTCTAGCAGGCTGCAGGCAATCGTGCTGTCTCACAGACGCTGCTGCACCAGGGCTGGGCCAGGCTGTGGTGCAGATTCTGGCCCTGAGCAGCCAAGGGTTTGTCCCTCAACCCTCCCCGCACACCGTACGGGGTGTGCAAAGCCCTGTCGTCCCTTCAGCCTCAGAAGGAATCATCTCTCTCTCTCTGTGTTACATACCTGACACTCGTGGGGCTTTTCTCCTGTGTGTACCAGATAGTGCTTCTGGAGGTGAGCCAGCTGCGTGAAGCCCTTATTGCAAGTCTGGCATTTAAATGGTCTCTCTCCGCTGTGTACTCGGAGGTGCACCTAGGGAGAGACAAAGCAATTAACAATTTGCAGTTTCCAGTACTACAATAGAAGTGCTTTCAGATGTTTCCTAAAGTCAGCGGAAGAGTCCCACTGCCAAAATACAATGTTATCTAGTTAATTAGGTGGCGTCAGAACACACAACTACGCTTTCTTGCTGGGGGATGCTGTATTAAGCCCAGACGCATAAACAGCCTAACAAGCAAGGGAGGCCTGACCCTGCTTTTCCTCGAAAACCTACAGGGAGAAATCTGAGCCTTCAAAGTAGGCTCGTGTCTTGTTTTCCACTGCCTACCTTCAGATTGGAGAGCTGGCCAAAGGTCTTGGAGCAAACGTTGCATTCATACTTGATCTTCCCATTCTGCTTTTTCAGTGGGTATGGGAGGGTTTTGTAACCGGTCACATTCCTCTTACTTTTAATGAGATTCATGGCTTCTTCACCGCCGGTAGCAGCCAACACCACTGAGGTAGGTTTAGGTTGCATTATGTGTTCCGAACTGGCTGCTGTACCAGCGGTGGGGGACCCACTGGTAGGGCTGCATGGTTTGTCCTTCATGCTGGCAGCAGCGCCCGTGATAGAGAAGGCACTGTTGGGTGCTGGTATGAGGAAGTCTCTCGGATGATCAGGCTGCAGCAGTCGACGGCCTCCTTCACTGGGCAATGAGCTGGGGAGCGTGGTGGGGTTGAGCATGTGGTGGGAAAGGCTACCTCCGCTGAGCAGGTTGCCATAAAGAGGGTACATCCTTGGGAAGAGATTGAAATTGTTGATGCCATTGATATTGTTCAAAGCGCTCAGGTTATTACAGCTCATATTGAATGGAGGTAACAGGAATTTGGGGTAATGGGGGTTATAGGATGGTAGAAAGGCAGGTGAGAGGTGGCCAGGGGGTGCATATCCAGGATAAGACCCCAATCCTTCTGAGCCATATGATCCGTTCAAGTAAGAGTATGGCTCTCTGTGCTCTTGGGAAGTAGGTGCCAGAGGCGAAACTGTGACCCCTGGACTACTGTGAGGGCTTGAACTTTTTAAACTTTGGTCTGGGCTGCTCCTCCCGGAAGGACTTGGTGTAGTAGATGCCTGGATGGGCGAGTGAATTATGTAGCTGGGTCTGTCCATGCCATATGCTAAGGAAGCTTTCAGATAGTCTTCTGGAATATGAGGTCGGATCGGGTAGACAACTCGAGGGAAGAAACACCTCTCCGGGCTATAGTTCTTACGTAAATCATCCAAGTCTTTTTCTGGAGTAACTGGTGAAATGTTGGTCTGAAAGAAGTCTTTTCCTTTAGGAGGATTGGATTCCATTTTCAGGATTTCTTTCACACTGTGCTCCTTCTTTGGGACGTTTTTCTGATAAAGCTCATCTTTATCAGCGCTGTGCTGCTTTGGATTAATGTGGGTTTGTGCTGAAATACAAAGACAAGATAACGATTATTTAGATATGTCACAGGCATTATCTCTTTTCAAAACAGAATCTAACCCCTACAAGTTTAGTGGGAAGGAAGGGCTACTCTCAGAGACAAGCAATCATTCAACCTGTCAGAAAACTAATTGTTGTGTGAAGAAATGCCTGCTGGTATTAAGTGTTAATAAAAAGCATTGTTAATTTAAGGGATACCAACCAGTACATAGAGATCTGGATGATGATGCATTTGCAGAGCGCCAGCCTCCACTCTGCAAACTGATTTCACCTTTCTTCCCCCTTAAATTTGCCTAGCTTTGCTGTTGAATGTCTCTTTAAGCAGTATTCCTAATAAATGTGGTAACAAGCATTTGTTCACAATACAGGTTTAACTGAAGGACTTTGCAGAACACAAGCTCCCAGAAATGTTCCTCAGTAAAATAACAAGGCATGACAAATCGGGTTTTGCCAAACCGCAGCAGTCACTTCACCAGCCAGTTCAATTACTTACAGTACCAAAAAAACCATGGCTGGCTAGGATGAAAGCCTTCTTCAAAGAGAAGGTATTCTCCATCAGTAAACAGATCATTACTCATTAAATATACTGCTTAGGAACATCTACAACAAAGCAGACTATTTACTGCAGATTTCTGTGGCATTCAGTCTATGCAAAACTCCTCTGCTTACAGCTGTATTTTATAAAAAAAATGCTGAAGCAAAGCAAAAGAAAGCAAGACTGGTTGGCTCCAGCTTAAGTTGAAATGTGCTTTAAAAAGAAGGGAAAAGAAATATGTATTTAGAAGGAAATAGAATCTAGCATACATTCATCTCAGTTCAGCACATACTCTATTTATTTGTATTCAAAGACCTTGCTGTCTGGACATAATACAATCTTAACAGCACGCTGAAAGATGACTTCAGTAGAAAAACAAATCTGCCTTCATCTTTGTTACATAATCTTGATTACTTGTAAGATATTTTATTATAGGGGGAAAAACTACAAGAAGGTTTCATAATCATAGTTAGTTAGTGCAAGGCTTTCCATCAGGAGGTACAAGCCAACACCAGTAGGTACGTGACTCCAAAACACTGCAGTCCTTTGGGAACATTTCTGCTTCCATGACTGACTGTTCTTACTTCACTATCTGAGGTGAGAACAGTTATTTCTGATTTTTGGAGG
Organism: Tichodroma muraria; assembly: GCA_013390105.1. Taxonomy (NCBI): domain Eukaryota; kingdom Metazoa; phylum Chordata; class Aves; order Passeriformes; family Sittidae; genus Tichodroma; species Tichodroma muraria. The sequence continues at coordinate 24,430 of WAAG01056190.1, read as the reverse complement.
ACCATCTGAACCAAGTGAGGAAGAGAGGAAAGAGAGGAACAAGGTTCCAAGAAGAACATGAGAACAGGCAATGACCACGCCGTTTTCAACACAGATTTTTTGCTTCACTATTCACTACACTGATGGAATCTATCATTTGGCAACATTACCCTATAAGGCAAAGAAATAGCTATTTATTAAATGTATCCAAGAAAACAGCTGCTTTCAAAGCATGCTCCTACTTACAGTAGAACCCACTTTACAGTAGCATCCTTTTGAAATGGCATTGAACTAGTAACAAGCAAATTTAGTTTGAGATTTTTGAGTAGTTTGTATATTTTCAAGCTCCAATGAAATGCAACTGAACACAGTTAAGTTCAATTAAAATATTTATGATAAAACTTAAAAGTGTTATACAGCAAGCACGTGCACACATAAGCACACAGATAACTTCCCAATTACTTCTCTTGGTGTCTAAAGTTTAATGCAGAGCTGTATCAAAAACAAAGTAATAACACAGTGTTTTCTGGCTTTAAAAAACATCTACTTTCTTTAGTAATTTTGTCTGCACTCCTGGACTGGTAACTAATTTTCTAAATGTCAACCAGATTTTTGGGCATAGCATAGAGGTCCTACTAGGTTCAAGAAGCTCCTCAATGGCACTGTGGATAATATTATCTGTATCTTCTTATCAGCTGCCTTTCACCACAGCAGTGTCTCAGAGCAAACATTTCTGGTGACACTATCAGCATCGGGAAGTATCAAGACCGGGCAGTACTAAAAACTGGACAGGGGGGTGGGAGGCAGGACTTGTGAAGTCTTGCAGCAGGCAAAATAAATAAATACCACTTTATCAGGCCCGTATCAGTTTCTCAGTGGGGTCTGTCAAGCAGGAAGTTCAAATTGACACTTTTCTCTTCTAAAGAAAAAAAAACAGGGGGAGGGGAAGAGGAAGGCGAAATGCTGGTGGTACTGGAAAAGTGATAGAGAAACTGGGGCCACTTCAGCTGGAGAAACAGCTCCCACTGTCACAAGGTTAAACACGAGGGTGGGGATGTACGTGCCTTATGCGCAGGAGTAAGCCCAGGGGTGACAGAAAGGAAGCTCATGCAGAGATCATAACTTTCTTTGTGCAACAATCCCATGCTCTCTCTTGACTGACTAAAGATAATTGCTCTTTTCTTCCCTTCTGAATTTTCCCAGTAAAGCTGTCCCTCCTACTAATTTCCATGTGTAGACAGAAGTTATGATATTTAAAGATTATTTTTCAAGTCTAACTGTGACAGCTCTCTTCAGTTTGCAAGCTATCTTTGGTCCATAAATCCCCTCTTGGCATTTTCCCTTATTACCTGAGCACAAGGGACACTTGTGAACACCAGAGAGAACAAAACATAAAGAAGTGTGTCAGCACTGTGTAAAATAAGAGAAGGTAATGTCCGGGGCCAAGGAGAGGTTCTTAAGTTTTATACTGAAGGTGGATTTAAACCAGGGCTGAAACTGATTGAGAGGTTTACAACCTTTCTTGTTGCTCTTAAAGGAGCCATACTTCAAAGTTAGAGAGACATTTCTTATGAATGGATTTTTTTTTTTTGAGCTCGTGATCTTAGATTTAAGTTTTTACCAATCAGAATGTCTCCCTCTCACTCTTGAAATGCATTTCTCCCCCCCACCCCATACACACACAGATACACACACATATATATACATATATGTAGTAAATATAGGCACATACTCTTCCAAGATCTGTCTAGTTTTTGTGGTCAGAGGAACACACAGAAAAGATTCATGACAAAACAAGAATGGTGCAGCTGCATTTTTAAGTTACTGATGGGGGGGGCAGAAGAAAGAAAAAAAACCCAGACGTGCCTCTTGAGGAGCCTGATCCACTTCTGAGATCAACAGATTATTAGCTCAGATCTGAGATCAGTGAGTGCGTGCAAGAGGAAAAGGGACAAAACTCCTGTTACTTTTAAGTATTAATAAAACTTGAGTGAAAGAGCTGCCTGAAATCACTCCAGTGTGGGTGTTCCAGCTACAGACTGCTGCAGAGCTATAGACTTTACTCTCAGTTTTTGTGCTCTGAGCTGTTGCCTGAGAAACATTTTATAAAAATAATGATCTGTTCCTTTCTAAAAATTTGAAAAACGGTTGTAGGCAGACAGTAATTTCAATAGTAATTTCAGGAGTGAGATGGTACTGAACGCTTCGAGTGGTGGAGCTTAATTATGCCGATTCACATTTTCAATCTAAATTAAGCACCTCTCTTGCTAGTAGAAAGAGAACCTCGAAGTTGTGAAGCGGGCAAAACAAAGGACTGTTTCTACTCAAAATGAGAACGGAGACCAACACTTAGAAGTACAAAATTTGATCATCTCTTTTCTAAATGCGTCCGTGGCACCGTGACATGCCTTTCAAAACTTTTTGCTCAGAGAAGGTCTTTCCGGAAGCCTTCAAATAATTCTCAGTATTAAGACAACTTCAGCTCCCAAATTCTGATTTTGTGAAGACAACCTCTCATATAATTTAAAAATCATTTTCCTGAGCCCTTTTGAACATTCCAGGAGGCATTTTTTTAAGCAAGTGCAGATGTTTCCTCTCAACCCAAACAGAAAAGCTTCAAAACCAGAAAGTGAAACTGCCCATAAACAAAAGGGAAAGCGAGCGACAGGGCTGAGCTAACGGCCAGCATGTCAGGGCCAGCAGGAAGAAGAGAAAAATAAATTGCATTTAAGAAAAAAACATTAAACAGTTAATCTTCATAGAACCGGAAACATTTTAAACAATGTCTCATTAAACCTGTTAATGAAACAAAAAGATTGCCAAATATTTTGTAAACATGCAAATTGTCTTTCCCCAGCTTGAACTTTTTTCTGAAGCTTGACCAAAAGATGTCACCTGCCTATACTTGACTGAGGTGACAAACGTGACATGAGCAGCAGGAAGTTGCATCATATGATTGCAATATATGAACATTATTATCAAATAGTCATGTCCTGAGTCAATGCAATTGTTTGGATTTTTGTTGTTTGGTTTTGGGTTTTTTTTTTCCACTGTTACCCTCTCCACCCCTCCATCCCAAAATAATACTCCCATGTTGAGGTAAGAATGAAATTCTAAACCATTTGGAGCCACCAAAGCAAATTTCCTCAGTGTTTGCTAAATAAAATATCACAGACTAAAAGACAGTCTGAAGGAGCAATTGAATGAGGTTAAGCACATTTAACAAATTACTGAAAATTTATTTTTAGCAGAATACAGAAATCTTGTGCCACTGTACTTAAAACTGTTAACTGGACAATGGCACCATCTGAAGGTGACATCTCAAATCTTGACAGAAAACATCAGGGGCCTCAAAACAGGCAGGAAGGGAATGACACTTGAGTTTCCAGCACTGGGATAATGTGGAGTCCTGCCTCTACCACTATTGTGCAACTCCTTGCAGGCACTTCAACATCTATTTGAAGTTACGTAGCTCCACTCGGAGCTAATCATGGCCATGAAGGTAGGCGTGTGCTCCAGCGTCTGAAGGACTGGGTCAAAGGCCCCAATTCAGGAAAACACAGAGGACAGGGTTAAACCCACAACTAAGTACATGCCTAATTGCTGTCTTGCATCTGGATGCTTTCCTTCTGTGGCACAAATGAACTAATGCTGGGGAAGTTACCTTTAATTTGAAAGTTTGCTGTTACACAGGCAAGTAGATGTTACATGTGGGAGTGTAAATATATTTATGCTCTAAAGTGGTAGTTCTCTCATTTTTGAGGCCACTAATTACAGGAAATAAAGCCAGAGAAATTCCCTGATACATTTTTCCCCAGAGGCCCATCCTGCTCTGGTGCTTAAAGAGGAACTAAGGTGCTGAACTCTAAGGCTGTGATCCCCAAACCCTTGAGGCACTTAAAGCAGCTGCCTATGTTTTAAGTTGGCAAGACTGGAAGGTCTCTGTAGGTGTGTGTCCCAGGTGGCTTCTCCTGTGCTGGGCAGCCAGCCAAGGTACGACTCCTCCAAAGCCTCCCACGGGCACCAGTGTGCACTGCACACCCAGGACACAGTGAAGGGAGAGATTTGGGTGCAACACACCATGGCCACTGGCTGCCTCCTGTCCACACCAGCATGTACCCCATGGGAGAAGGCCCTGACTTCAGCCTGCCTCTTGGGACCTGGACCCCAACTTTCCCTCCCTCCTCCTCAGCGGGCGCCAAAACCAGCAGCCACGAGCTGGGAGAGGGGGTGATGCACCCCTGCTCTTCTGAGGGAAGCCATACCACTGTAAACACCAAATTAGTAGCAATCCGTTTGGCTGGAGAGGACTTTCCTGACTTCCTAGCAGGTTGGGGCCGGGGGGCGGGGGGGTGTCCCCTCAAGCAAGGCTGTGTTCAGATGTTTTGCTAGGCCAAAGCTCCACATCTGTAGCAGGTGCAGGGTGCCATCAAACTGGGGACAAACCCTCTGCACTTTACTCATGGATGAATGCAGTGTCAGGGTACCTTGGCCAGCCGTTGTGACAGAGAGAGAGGCTGGAGAGGCAGCACAATGCTCTCTAATTTTAGATTTAACTAGTGGCCCGGGAGAAAGGAGCAGAAGAAAGCTAAACAGTGCTGGCACTGTAAACTCATCTGGTTCCAGTACTAATGCTGGAAAAACCACCCCTGCTTGCACCATTGCTACAGGGACTTTGGCAAATAAGGATCTTTGGGAGACTTCTGGATTTTTCTTCCACACTTTTCAAAAGGCTAACTTCAGAAAACCTCAATCCTTATGGTACCTGTAGGGTTTTTGGCCCATCTGCAGGCCTTAGGCCTGAATATGTTGCTCACAAGAATGAAGGGGAAAGAAAAAAAAAATGAAAAGTTTTTCTCATTCTCTGAACTGCTTTTTTTTTTTGGTGGAAGGAGCTAGCATAAAATTTCCAAATGGTTTAAATGTAATTATCTTAAAAAAAACCAAGAATGTCTATTTCAAACTCAGCAACTGGAAATACTGCAAATATTAAGGCCGAACTACAAAATTCCAACTCAGGTTCTCATTTCTTTAAATCCTTGTATTGAGCCTACTGCTTTTACTAAAATCAGTTATTCTGCCATGTCCAGACACCCCTAGTTTTGACCTGATTAAGAGTAACTGGACAGAGTAAGAAACACTTTACAAATATATTAATTGCTACTTCTGCAAGGAAGACTAAGGTGCCAGCAGATGCAGGAAACCGATCCTGCATTTGTGTATCCTCCTAGCTAGTGGCCAGATGTGCCTGACTAGATTTTAGCAAACTCCTCATCCACCAGAGCCCTACATGCTGTTGTCTCATCTCACCTGCAGGTCCCACGGAAAAGCCAACAGTTCATTATATCAGGAAATGAAACCACACAGAGAGTGGTGAAATGACATATGTGCAAAGATGACAGAATCAGTGAGACAGCTTTTGAATAGAGAATATAGCTGCATAAGAAATTCCCTCCCTCTCTTCCCTCTGTCATTAGGAGACAACAAGTTTTGTTCCACTAATTTGTAGGGAAAGACAAAAAGCTAGTGAAAGGGTAACACCCAGAGAGTGTAGATGTACTTTTGATTAATCTGAATGTGTGATATAATTTTTATAATATGGGATGACAGTTCTAATGATCCCCAAAGTAACACTGATATTTTATAACCCATTCCTTGTAGCAAATAACCATAAACAGTTCTTTTTATAAAAAAAACCAAAAAAAACCTGTTTGCAGTTTTCCCTTCAAGTTTCAGTGTAGTCACTGGCAGAAGGACAAAAGAACCCTCTGCTCTATCTTAGAGCAGCAGCAGGGGAAGTAGGTTAAGAGTCCACTGAGAAGTCAGCACGGATCTTTCCTTCTCTAGAAGGGGTTCTGGGTGAGGTGTCAGGCAGTGATTAAGCAAGAAATAAAGCACCAAGGCTAGAAATAATCAGAAACCACAGAGGAACACAAACTCCTGGAAACACCTCTTCCCTCTGCTACCAGTGCTATTATTTTTGAACAGAAAATGAAAGCTGCAATATAAAGTCAAGAAATGGGGACAAAGTACACTGAGCTTAAAACACAAGTAACCAGATGAGAAGACCACAGGAGATTTGCTCCCATAAGATAAATAATGTAGATGCAAGGCTCAAAGTGCACTACGCTGTAAACACGTATTTTGTCAGACACCTAGACAGAGTCATGGCACATTGCCACTTCCTGGTACAGCGAGGGCAGCCCTTTGGGAGCATGACTGGACAGCCTTTACTATACGCTACCAAAGCAGACTTTTGCTCAACACACTGTGAGATCTGAAATTGGAAAGTCTGAGAGTGAACCAAGAGCTATGGTTAGGAAGACAGAGGTCAGGTTGTTTGTCCAGAATTTCACCAGATAAGACTCAGATTGTAAACAAGCAACTGCTCAGATTTTAGAATCTCTTTCCATTTGAACAGGCACAGGGAACACATTCTCTTGTGTTGGGTTTTTTAATTCCCCTTTTCCACTCCAAGCTACCTCCTGTGACACAACAGATGATGCAGCTGTGTAATTATACAACTTATTATTAGATTGTATAGGCAGAAGAGACATTACTAGCATTCCTTGTTTATACTGTAATCCACTTACTGAGGTTCATCATTGTCAGCTCTCTGGAGGGGGGATAGTGCAGCCTCTCTGCAAAGTCTCGGCAATACCACACAAGCAGCTCTTGGTTGGCAGGGATGGGCTTGATGGTATAGAAGTAGATGTTCATTCCATTCTGACAAGCAGCCAGGTTCTGCTCCTGAACAGAGTAGCCAGGGTTTACATAACGCATCCAGTTGCTCTTGTCCTCGTTAAATCCATCAATGAAGTGGTGAAGTTCACCACTTGAATAGATCTGGAATAGAAAGGAAGTGCTTATGAATATATATACATACATGTATATAGACACAATACGCAACATGTACGCACAGAGTCCAGAGGGGAAAAGCGATAAGCTCCCCCTTTTTTTTTTTATGGGCATATATTACTGAAGTAAGAGTTCAAGCTGTGTTCCTGCCCTTCCAACAATGACATCCTCTGAGTTAAGAAGGTATTTAAAGGCAAGTCCACAGTCACTTGTTCCATTTAATCTTAGCCTGTGTCTCTGCTAGCTTGGGAAAACAAGACCCAAAATCTGAAATGCAGAGTACTCTCTCTGTGTGAACAGTCTACCTTAGAGTCCTTTTCCTGGTGCTCTGATCAACAAGTGGGTGATGCTGATGACTGCAGGTCTGAGTGCATGCTTGCATTAATGCTTTGAGTCACCTGAGTATAAGACTGACTGGCTGTGCTACGTCAGAGTTCTTCTCTTCTCGCCTCTTTCTATGGCCTCTGTACTTGCAGTTTCCTACCACCTCCACCCAAAGGTTTAAACTATGCAAACATTCTCCACCCCCAGAGTCCTAAAGCAACACTTGCTCATAGCTGAACTGTAACCCTTTTGTAGGAAGGCTGGGCAAGGCAAAATGAATGAAATTCACCTGCCATAACTGAAGGAAGACTTGGACAGGGCTTAGCCCATGAGATGTCGCTTTTCCTACCAAGGGACATGTTCTGACTTGTCCACAGAGGGGCAAGAAAACATGAATCTGAAAACTGCTCAGCGGTTTCAGAGGAAAGAAGTTCCCATCACTGACAGAACCTACTGTTTCTTGAAATAGTAAGAGAATTATTTAAAAAAAAAATAAAAATCAAGAGAAATCCAGGAAACACGCTTGTAAAACCACACTGCTTACTCTCAAGGGGAAGTACCTCTGTGCTGGATGAAATGGGGTTCCTGGTTTTTTGAAAACAGACGACCAGGCAAAAGCCAGACCTTGGAAGTGGGAGCAGCTCGCACCAGCAACGCACCTCGCCGAGCAGAAAATGGCTTTCCAAAGGGGAGACAGAGCTTATCTCAGGGCGAAAACCCTCCACAGGGTGTTCCTGCCCGCGTGCCCTCACCACTGTCTCCCGCACCTCCCCGGCCGGGCAGCGCCCTCCGGCCGGCCGGGACCCTCCCGTGCTCCCCGGAGCCCGGCGGGCAGAGGGGGGAGGCGGCCTGGCCCTTTAACGCGGGCCGTAAACACCAGAATCACTTTCTTTAAGAGTAACTTCCTGTAAACTGAGAAGGGGGAAATACATGTGGCCTCATCAAAGCGGCTTGCGAGAGATTTTGCGGTGTGTTTGTTATGAGAAAATGGAAGGGAGCCGGGCGAGTTGTGCCGCATCAAGAGGAGCCTTCGGGTTTCTCTGCTCACCCCGGCTCGCAGACTTCCAGGAACGCGGGGCTCTGGCGCTCGACGCCTGCCACCACTTCCCAAGCCAGCCTCCCACCGCTCCCACGTCAGGGCCACAGCTCCGACTCCCCGGCAGAGGCACCCACCAGCTCCCACCTCTCTGGGGAAGGCGCGCCCAGATGTGCTGAGTCACGGCGCGGTTCCCAGAAATGACGCGGGCCCGGGCGGCCCCGCTCCCCTGGCGCGGGCAGCGTCCCCGGGCTCCCAGCAGATGTGCCCGCTCCGGCCAGCGAGCCCAGGGTGCCCTCAGTAACACGTGGGAAGTTATCTCCCACAATTTCCTTTGCATATGCAAGCCTGTGTCAGACCCCCAGGAAGGAATTAATTTTCAGTGCAGCAGTCTGTCTTGAATCAAGAGATTGTAACAGGGACTTTAATGATGCTTAGATGGCTCCTAGGATATTATTTCTGAGGATCCCTCCGCATTAAGGCTTAAAATCACATCGTAAGAATGATGTCATCTTTCTCACTGCAGTGCAGGAATGAAGTCCTGCAAGATGGTTATCAGCCCCTCTTCCCTGTGTCCGCTGTCTTACAAACAACTGAAGGGGCTAGAGTCAGCCTACTGGTCTCTTCCTAGACTGGACACAAGCTCACAAAAAGTTCAGCAAAAAGAAACATTTTGTGGCCTTATTAATGTGAAAACAGTTGCCTGCTCTGTAAAAACACTCATGCAAATAACTGCCTGTGCAATGCTGTATTACATCGTACAAAGACGATCTGAGAAAACCAAAATGATTCAATTAGGTAGGAAGAAAGGGGTGTGGGGAATGCTGGTGCATGCCCTGGGTTTCACCTGGATATGAGGTTGGGATATTACTAAGGCAGGTAGGCACCTGAGCGCAGAGGCTTGGACACAGTCCCAAATCCAGGGATTTAGAACAACCTACATGACTAGAAGGCAGCAAAACAAATCCATGGAATGAGATGGGGCTGAACGAATGTTCTCTAACAATTAATAATGTGTCTTTAAGGAAAATGAGGATTATGTCAACTGATAAACTGGAAGCATATTCCCCAGCACAGACTGCCCAAGCCAAAACATACTGGCTGCTACTCTCTTCCATCTTATACTGTGGAGTACAAATTAGACACTACCTCTGGTGTTTGTCTCTTTTCCCTTTGCTAAGATCCAGGAGCTACTTTTTTAACAATTCTGAGGAGGCCTAGAAAAATTTATGAATTGAATGATATATGTTGAAGACTACCACCACTGTGTTGTAGCAGTTCCATACAAGACGCAGGAAAAAATGTCAGAAACTGTATCATAATTCCAGAATGAAAGTTTATGCAGTACTTTAACAGCTTCTTCATGGTGGGAAAAATCAAGGACATGATACTTGCATAAATCAGAATGATTTTCCGCTGTCAAGAAATGCAAAATAATCTGATCTTAGAGCAAGCAGCCGAACTGTTTCTTTACAGAATCAGCACTGATACATTTTGGAAGATAGAGCTAGAAGGATCTGTCTTAATGTACAATATACATACATATATATATGTGTGTGTGTCTTAGTGTCATAGTGTATCTCCACTGCTCTCTCCACCCACATAGTCCCTACATCCAAGACAGCCAGGCTTTTACTTGGCTTAATTCACCCACTGGCCCTGTTTGTGCCTGGCTGCATACAGAGGCTGTCCCCCGCATCACACAGCAGGAAGTGACCCAGCTTCTCAGCCATACTCATTTTGTGATCTGCTTACTGCAACAATGTCGTGCTGTTTTTTCCTACTTACCCGCCAAAAGTATTTTCTGTTTGCATTCTTGGGAACCGTATCACTGGTATAGATCTCTCCTACCAGGGGTCCAAAGCGTGTTCCTTTTGGGATGTACTCTTTGCTTATAACTCCAGTGACCTACAAGAAGAGCAGCACGGGATCAGTCCACTGCCAGTAGAAAATGAGAAACCTCCCTCTTCTCCCCTGTCTCCCAAATGCAACAAGGTAAAGCAAACAATGCAAGAAATTTTTTGAGACAGGTCAGCAAAACAGAAATAAATAAATGAACAACTGTGTTGGTTACAATACGAACAGTTTTGTTAGGTACTAGCATTTTCCTAAGACATATGGAAGCTAATGATGAATACCACCTTAAAAATGTGGTTTTTAGAAATATATTTACAAGACAAAACAGTAAGCAAAATGTACAGAGGCTGTCAAATATCTTCAGAAGTTATTTTTCCTATCAAAGGCAACCCCTAAAAGTCTAGTTCCAGCAAACAAAAATATACAATATCTATCAATCACTTCACTGCCACAGAGCTTGCTTTTCTGATAAGTTAGGAACTGGAATGACTGTTCTTACAGATCAAAATGAAAACACCCTCCACCCCCCTCCATTCTTCAGTCTATACCTGCCCTGATAGCTAAGAGGAGAACACACACACAAAAAAAAACAACCAAAAAACAAACAAACAAAAAAATCCAACCCAACCAACCAAAAAAACCCACAAAAAAAACCCCAACAACCCTAAAAAAGACAACCTTCAGTTCTCTTGCCAGCATACAGTGGCATAGAGAACAAAATATGAAATGGCTCTGGGACACGTACTCACAGGTCACTTTCTTGTACAAAAAGGAATCATCAGTTCCGGTAACATATATCAAGTGGGTTTGGTAAAAAAAGGTGTAAGGATTTTGAAGAAAATGCTCCACTATGCTAAGTCTAAGAAACGTACTCTAGTTGTTCAGCTTCCTTCTTGACAGTAATTATACCAAAAAAAGTCACTGACCACAAATCAGGAAGCAATTCATCATTATTCAGAAGAACGTGCCTTGCAGTAACCCTTTGCAAAACACTGCTGAGTTATTGGTTTTGTCTCTCTGTTTCTCACCAATCTTCTTAAATTTAATGTATCCAAACAACGTTAGAAAACCAACAATTTTGTAAACCAAAAACCCCAAGCCTTTGCAAGACTGATCTTGCTGCTCAGATAGTGGGAAAAAAAAGAAGGTAAAAAGCCCATAAATTTGGTATTATAACCAAATATATTATAAATGCTCATGGCAAAATGTATTAAACATATCCCCTCCACACATCTTGCCACTTGTCTTTTTGCTTGCCAGGATTTCAGAGCAAGACAGGAACACCAGAAGCAGTTGAGGAAGACTTGAGAACTGGGATTACTGCTGTCTGTACCCCACAAGGAATCGATGTCCTTCGCAAAGCAGATTAGCGCTCGCCAGACCCTACAGATAGCTCACTTCAGTGAGCTTTTCTATTTCTTTTAACAGTCCTTCTCATCAAAGGGTGGTAAAAACCCTGGATTGTATGTAGACAGCGCTTCACAAATTAGCTAAGCATTCTGATTTTCTCATGCTACATTTTCTTACATTGTGTGATCCTTAACGTATAAGTGAGAGGCAGACAGAGAAATACTTGCCTATGTACTGGTCAAGATTTAAAATTCCAGTAAAAAATGAACACCTAGCATAATTTCCTGTTAAATGTCAAAATAAAGGGGCCAAATAACAGCCATGGATTCAAGGAGTCACCTGGAAACAGATTGCTGGGTGTACTGGTGGCTGTTTGTACTCGTTTGCATTTTAACATGTGTTTTCAGCACACTACAAAGAAAAAAAAAATTAAATCATCAACAGGAGAGGTAGTTAAATGCTCCATTGATCTGTGCATCTGGACTGAAGAGAGAGAAGAGGGACTTCCAGAAATTTTCTTACACCTACCATATGCTGAAACAAGCTCAGTGGCTCAGTTTTATTTTTGTCTTGCTTGTACATGTCTCATAGAGAGCTGAAAAAGGCAGATGTTCTTCTCATTTTCCCTATATATCTTCATTTACATCCATCTGCCCTCTCAAGAAAAGTTCACAACCAAGCTGCAAGCACACCCTACCAGTTTTACAAGCATGATAGCTTGAGATTTTTCATGGTTTTAAAAACATCTTGGCCTTAATTAAAACGACTTTAATGAAATTCTCAGAATCTCTAGAAATCACTCCTTGAACTAGTCAACTTGAAACAGTCTCTGACACAGCAGATACTTTTTGATATACACCTTAGGGACAGCGTTTGTGTTCAGCTATGCCAGGGAGAAGCAAAGATAATTTCTCAGCCTGTATCCGTCAGAATTTGGCAGAAGTGGTTCTGCACATCTGTGTGTGCCAACACTGAAGCTTTTCTAAACCAGGCTATAAAGCTGTCCAGATGACTTTTAGCTGACGATGGCTCTCAGGTCAGCAATTCTCGGCCTCCACTACTGTTCCCTCACAAGCCCAGCTGCTGGGATCGATGAGGGGCACCCTCCAGGAGAAGGGCGCCAGCAGTGCCAAGGCAGCCCGGCTCCAGACTGCCGGCAGCCCCCCTGCCGCAGCCAAAAGGGGCTCCTGCCCCGCCGCAGCTCAGCGGCGGCGGCTTAAGAAGAGGCCAGGAAGCAGGGAGCAGCCGAGGGCTGGCCGGCAGGAGAGCGGCGCAGCCCCGCGTCCGGAGCCGGGGGTGAGCCGCCCCCGGGCTCTCTCTGGCTGTTTCAGAGCGGCACTTCGGAGCTGCGTCCGCCAGGTGTCCTCCAGCGCGCCGCTCCGCCCGGCGGGGAGCGCTTCCCGGGAGCCGCGGGGAGCGCGGCGCGGGCGCTCCCCAGCAGCGTTGCCCTTCTGCCGCCGCCGCCCGGGCGCTGCTTGCGGGGCCCGCACCTCGCCGCACGGCAGCCA
>WAAG01056190.1:0-11454 GCA_013390105.1 Tichodroma muraria | reverse complement strand
GGGGCGGCCCGGCGGGGGGAGCCCGGGGCCGGCGGCAGCCCGGGCCAGCGGCCCTGGAACTGACCAGGGTCCTAATGCGGCGCCGGGGGCCGGGCACGCCTGGGGCCGCCTGCCCCGCTCAGCACATCCCCCGGCCTGCCCGCGGCCCCCGGGCAGGAGGCGGGTGGGCTCCGGTCCCAAATCTGATCTGAGATGGCGCTTTGGAAGATCAACGCTCCTGCATCTTTGTTTGGGGAGAGGGCACTGAAGTAAAACGACGACTCCTGTTAATTCTACAAGGGGAGGATATTTGCAATGGGACCACTAAACTGCTTTAAAAAACCGAAACACCTAACAAGCTCTTACTGGCTTCATTAAAACAGCACTATTCTCCACACACGAATAGGGCAGCCCATCATGTGTCCTGAATTAACACTGATTTTATTATTTTTTTTTTAGCTACTAGTTCTATAGTTACGGGGTTTTTTACCCCTTTGTTCAGTGACCAGTTTTCTAAAAGTGATGCCACAAAATAGAATGCTTTCAGATGGCTTCCTTGGCAACCACATAAAAAGTAAATAAAAGCAATAGGGGAGAGCAAGTGTCTGAGGTCAGTGAGGCACAGTTCGTAACAGCTCAAAATCACTGCTTTCACCAAAATCACCGATTCAGGGTCTGTCTCTAAGAAATGGCCTTATCAGAGATATGCAACAGTAATGGGTGGTTTGCTGAGATATGTTTTCCTCTGTCAAAGCTCACACACCAGGATGAGATACTAGTAATATTCAAGACAGCAGAGTAACATAACTGTAATTTTATATCTAGAAGGGCTGTTTGGGCTTTAAGCACTGAGACCAAAGGAAGGATTATTGAAAAAGATATTTTTAAATGTCTGCATGAAAAGATTGTTCACATATGGGCTTCTAGAGAGAGCATAAGCCTGACACCACATTTCATCATTTTTTGACAATTGCCAAAACCAGGGGAAAGGATAAATAATTCACGCATAGAAATAAATAAATGACTTCATGTAGATCTAACAGCCTAAAATGTTATGAGCAGTAGTAATTCATTTTTTTAAAATGCTGACACATTCTGTGAACTCACAGCAAAAAATGTGTTCTTCAGAAAAGTCCCTGATCAAGATCCAAGAATAAACAAGAGTATGATGANATAAAATAAATAATTTTAAAAAAAGTTATTTTATCCCTTTCGATTTTGATGGTACCTCTTAGAATTAGTATTCCAAAGCAGTGGATATGAGCCTAGAAGGACAGTTCCAGCAAGTCCTTCAGCCCTTCTGTCTGTTCAGGACAGAAGCACTGTTATCAAACCTATCCTCGAACATGTATTAGGGTTGGGCTCTTTCCATAAGGCTCGTGAGGAACCAAAATCTGTGCCTACGCCGGCAGCTGAGAATGACGCTCAATCCGGTGTAAAATCCCTTCATTTTTCCTTTTTGGATATGCAGCTACTATGAAATTCACACCCCTCCTCCGGGAAAAACGAAACACGAAGACTGAAAGCGCACGATCTTCCGAGAAAGAGGTTAAGGGCTGACTGACTGTGGGTTCGGGGGAGACACCCGGCGCCCCCCCGGGACCGGCCCTCCCTGGAGGCACAACCGGGCCGCCCGAAGAGGCTGAGGCGAGGGTCGCGGCAATAAACACTCCCCCCGCGGCCGCCGCCGCCTCTGGACTAGCCCCGTGGCCCGTCCTGACCGCGGTCGAGGCGAGCAGTGCGACAGTGCGAGACCCTCGGCGCTGAAGGGGCAGAGGGGACGAACAGCGAAACTCGGGCCGGGGGTGTGACAGCTGCGCGGCGGAGCGGAAGGGTTAATGCCGATTACAGGAACGCTCCCGATCCGGGAGAGGCGACGAAGAAACTTTTGCTCCGTCCCGCGGGCGCCGGGACGAGCGAGAAGCAAGAGCCCGGGAGGTGGAGACGGGGGTGAAAGAGGGGACGGCATCGCGCTCCTTACCGGGGCAGAGTCCGCGCGCGTTTCCACACCGAAGCCCACCGGCGGCGGCAAACCTGGCTCATTTCTACAGAGTAAACATTTCTCCTTCCTTCCAGCGGCCGGGTCCCCGGGAGACTGACNTTGCATAAACCTTTAAAGAGGAGGTCCACAAAGCATGCAAGGAGAAGATATAGGAAAAGCAATCCTCCCCAAACAACAGTGGCCGTACTTCCTCCCTCCTAAGCAGGCACGCAGTACTTTTCCTGCTCCAGCCAGAGATACAATACTAATCGTGACAGCACTAGGATTTCATGATCTAATCATGACAGTATCAGCATTTCACAAGCGATATATTATATATGTTTTTTTGACAATAAACTGACTCAGCATTTAAAACTGTCAGCCAGATGAAGCCACAGCTCTCCCCAAAGTTAACAATGAAGACAGCTCACATCTGAAACCCACTGGCAAACATGCACGCATGCATCCCCTGAAGTCTTACCTCATCCTTTTGCAAGTGAGAAAAACCCACTCTACTGAGCTGTCAGGACTCCAGTGGTTTTCCATGAGGTCTAAACCAGAATCAGGCTCCCTCACTGACCCACAAACACCAACATGCAAAAAAGCAACACCCAGTCCTGACCCCACTAAACAAAATCGAACTTGGAAGGCAGACAGGAAAAAAAATACAGTGTTTCATATCAGAAGTTACAAGCGGATTATGCCATTTACAACTACTTCACCCTGTGGATGAGTAGCAAATGAGACCTGTCCGTACGTCCACCGGAGCGTAGCCTTCTCAGAAGGGGGGCAAAAGAGCACTTCATATCGGCCCTTCCTTTCAGAGCTACCTTAAAGATAGTCAGGGTTTAAAAGCTCCTATTGCTCCTTAGGGTAGGTGCAATTCAGCACAAATGAAAGACCGGGGGGAGCTTTGGAGAACAAAAGGAGGATGTCCTATATTCAGACTCCCACTAGCAGGGAGCTGCACGGGTCACATTTTACAAGAAAGAACCAGCAATCTTTCAACAACTTCTCTCTCCCCCCACCTCTTATACAGAGATGGCAGTAATCCTCCTGATTCACTGACCTGAGCCAGGGAATAAGGAAATTACACCTTGGTGTTTCCAAACACAGTGTTGGGAATTTTGAAAGCTCTTTGGATGTCTCCAGCCACAGCAGCAGGACTCTACAGGGGCAGAGAGAGCAAGCAGCCTCAGCAGCCAATCGGTCATCAGCCAGCGGCCAAAGACCGACCCGAGCTGTCACACTGCAAGCTCATCCTTCAATCAAGAAATTCTCCTGTATCCCATGGCAGTGTCTCAGCTTTATTTCCCTCTTCACACCAAACTAAGACCTATCTAATAATGCTATAACACAAAACCAAGTTTCACACTTTTCTTCTGGAGCATGACCTTTCTCTGCCAAAGTTCTGCAGGGCAGGGCAGATGGAAAGAGAAAAATGATTTTAAGGAGAATTTAGCTTTAACCTCTTACTAAATACTTGGCACTCTTATTAGGCACTGCCAAGCTAAATTCCACGGTGTCAACACTCTCTGTTGGGGGTCTGGCCCTATTTCTGTACACAGGATGAAACAAGTACCTGCTCTGAAAGGAAATATTTGATAGGCACAGATGAGTGTACGTCTTCTTTTCAGCTCTGTGGTCAGTATGTTTAGCCAAAGCAGAAGCACAAGTAATAGTTGCTGTACCACAAGTCTCAGCACAGGGAGAAATGAAGGGTTGTCCCCTGGGTTGTTATGCTACCGAACATCACACCTAGCTATAATAGCTACTCTATACGAAGGAGTAAACACAAAACCAAATTGCTCATCCAGGCTTGTTTCTTTCCAGCCCTTCTGAAACAACAACAAAGAATGTACCCACTCCAGGGACAAGGATAGGACAGACTCGCACGGCCAGCTACTGGTGAAGATACCGTCCCAGATAAACAAAAGTTAATTTAAGCTACGGCCACCCTTCTGTCAAGCTTGCTACAGTTCTACCATTACTTCCTTAACTGACATGACAGAGTTTTTAAGACTTTAGGAAGTTGGGAATACAACAAACTCATGAAAAGAATAAAGCAATTTCATAACCAAAGGGAAAACAAAAAGAAATAATTAAACACATTTCCAGGAATTTGGTTTTTTTTTCCCTTACTTTTTTAAAGCTATTTATTGGACAACCGAGGCACTTTAATCTCTGAGCCAGAGGCAATGAATGGTCCTGGCAAACAGCAGCCTAGAAATTGGCACAAAGAACTACCCCACAGTTTAAATATGCTTATTCAGATGCTGTTCAAATTGTGTGAAAATTTAACTGTTTGCGAATTGGTACAGAACCAGTTTCAGGTATAGGTTGGCTGCAATTTTCAGTGAAAATATTACACAACAGATGACCAGCACACAGTTTCTTAAAAGAGTTATTAGGGTCGCATATTAAAAGCCAGCGGGCAGCATTTGTTGTTGTTGGTAGGGTGTGTGTATGCTAAAGAATCAAAGACAGGGTGAGCACACGCTTTCCAAAGCGTTGTGATTTGGCTTGTCTGACTCCAACCTTCCCCAGAGCACTTCTGCTTACCTCTTTGCAGTTAGGTGCGTATTTGAAAGTCAAGTTCCTTGGCAAGGAAGCCTCTGCCTGAGTTAGGGTGCCTCCATCGGCACTGGGATCCAGCGGGTGATCATTTACAATATATGTGCACTTCTCTTCAAAATCAGCCTCTGTCCACAGAGTCATGTCAGCATCCTCCATGTCCATTTTCATTGTCCACTCTCTCCCTTTCACCAGATTCTTGAAACTCACAGCGTCCGAGCTACACTGTGTAGCAGCCTGGAAAAAAAGAAAACAGCCTTTAATCCTCATTGTCCTTCGGTGTTGTGGTTTCCGTTGATACAGTGTGACTAATACTGTAGTCTGTGACACTTTAAAAGCGTATGCAGGATAGTTGGTACAATTGAGTAATAGCCAAAAAGCAGTGTAAACGAAGCTGCTCTGACTGAAGCAGCACTTTAAAATGCCAGCCTCGGTAGTAATGAGGGAACAAAAACAAAGAGGAGAAAATCCCTAGGCTGCGACAACCTCTTTACCTTTTTCAGACCCTTTCCTAATGCTTCAGAGAAAAAAGAATATTCCGTGCTGAAGAAAATGTGGGGTCATGGCCGAGAGACCACTTAGTCGCCTGTGGAAAAGCTGCCTCAGAAAAAGTGTCACACAAACAAGGAGAGGAAGAGGAAAGGAACTGCTGTCTGCGTCTGAATGAAGCTAAAAATGGAAAGCGCATGTTGGAAGAGCGGAACCCAGCCTTGCCTCTTCCAAATGGGGAAGCCTGAACTTTCCCACCGGCTTTCAACACACAAACAACTTTCAAAACAACCTGNAGCCCTTCTGTCTGTTCAGGACAGAAGCACTGTTATCAAACCTATCCTCGAACATGTATTAGGGTTGGGCTCTTTCCATAAGGCTCGTGAGGAACCAAAATCTGTGCCTACGCCGGCAGCTGAGAATGACGCTCAATCCGGTGTAAAATCCCTTCATTTTTCCTTTTTGGATATGCAGCTACTATGAAATTCACACCCCTCCTCCGGGAAAAACGAAACACGAAGACTGAAAGCGCACGATCTTCCGAGAAAGAGGTTAAGGGCTGACTGACTGTGGGTTCGGGGGAGACACCCGGCGCCCCCCCGGGACCGGCCCTCCCTGGAGGCACAACCGGGCCGCCCGAAGAGGCTGAGGCGAGGGTCGCGGCAATAAACACTCCCCCCGCGGCCGCCGCCGCCTCTGGACTAGCCCCGTGGCCCGTCCTGACCGCGGTCGAGGCGAGCAGTGCGACAGTGCGAGACCCTCGGCGCTGAAGGGGCAGAGGGGACGAACAGCGAAACTCGGGCCGGGGGTGTGACAGCTGCGCGGCGGAGCGGAAGGGTTAATGCCGATTACAGGAACGCTCCCGATCCGGGAGAGGCGACGAAGAAACTTTTGCTCCGTCCCGCGGGCGCCGGGACGAGCGAGAAGCAAGAGCCCGGGAGGTGGAGACGGGGGTGAAAGAGGGGACGGCATCGCGCTCCTTACCGGGGCAGAGTCCGCGCGCGTTTCCACACCGAAGCCCACCGGCGGCGGCAAACCTGGCTCATTTCTACAGAGTAAACATTTCTCCTTCCTTCCAGCGGCCGGGTCCCCGGGAGACTGACTCACACCTCCAGCCGCCGCTCCCCTCCCGCTCCTCCCTCCCCCGGCTGTCACAGGTGCTGCTGCTCTTGCCGCTGGGGAACGCTGGGGGGCCGCCTGCCACAGCCGCGCGCTCCGCTCGCCCCGGCCCGCCCGCTGCTCGCCCTCCCGCCCGCGCTCACGCACCGGCCCCTCCCTCCGCCGGCCCCTCTCACAGCGCGGGAGGTGGGGCCCTACCTGCCGACCCTGCCCCGCCCAGCCCACCCGCGTTGGGTTTTTTACATCACTGTTATTATTTTATTTTTTCCCCCCTTCCTTTCGGCCCCGTGCGTCAGCTGGGAGAGCTGCGGCGCTGCCCCGCCGCCTGGATCTGCCGGGTGGGCGGGCTCCGCGGCGCTTCGCGGAGAGCGCACCTGAGGCAGCTTTTACTAGAAATCTGTTTTCCGTGCTATTTTTAAGCTCCGGAGTTCAACACGTGCCCGCTTTCGTTCTTGCGCAGTTTGACTTGATAGAACTTTAAAAAAAGTACCAACTAAAATTAATTTACTAGTTTACTGATTAAAACTCGATTCAAAGTGCTTGCTCCCAAACCTCAACAGTCATAGTACTTTTCTTGAGGTGACAAATTTGGAAGTTTCAGAGTTTTGATTTTATCCCTTTCCCAAGTCTCTAATCATTGCCTGTAAGAGGAACTGGGAAAAACATTTGTTTCTTCCCTTAAATAAAACCTTCCCCCTTTCCCTTGGTAACAGCAGGGAAGCTCACGGCAGCAGGACACGGCATGCAGCGTTTCCAAACCCGATGCCCCTTTCACGGCGCGGTAAACGAGCACGGATCTTGCACGGGGCAGCGAGCGAGCGGCCATCCAGGAACACGCTGCTGATGGAAGGAGGATTGGTAGAGCAATCAGCAGATCCCGGCACCCAATTTTTTTTCCTCCGATCCAAGTCAGCATGCTGGCTGAAGGAAGGACATCCTGTGATGATGGCATACAATGTCCTGTTTGTTTATTATTAAGAGCATTCCTGCTTCTCATTACAAAACAACCAGATGCCTTACTTCCTTCAGTGGTCCTGTCTCTTCAGCAAGGCGTTCTCGGGCTTAGAGGAATGGTGATGCACAATTCCATTTATAGCCATCCACAGCCCAGTGCAAATGCTAGCTGCTTCACTGTGAGGTGGCTCTACTACTTTTCCCTCTTCTCACACATCTGCAGGCATATTTCTCGTCACTTGCCTGGCACTTTATGTGGCAGCTAATTTCACATTCTTCTTCTAAACGTACATGCACTTACACTCTAGAGTGATCTCGGTGTTGCGTACTTCTTCACAGGAAAAAGGGAGAAGGGGGAGGTGGGAAGCAGGTTTATGCAATCGGGTGCCTGTCTGTCTCTCTGACAGGCGTACACAAACCCCTTTCCCTTAACCTGCTCCTCCTCCCACTGATAAAAAGACGTGTGGAAAGGATTACTTGCCATTTTGGGCCCGCGATGCTGAGAATAGCATATCTGTGTAAAGACCTTCCGTGTGCGCTAACGCGGCAGGGCTCGTGGCAGCAGACCTAAGTAGGGCAACTGCTCGCAAGTGAGTGTCCTGGCTTAACTGCCACCACAGCATAATTCCACAGGAGAGGTGGCCCGAGCACTGGGGCTGAAGGATATAAATGTAATTGGATATACCCCGTAAAACCGAGGCACATCCAAAATGAGGTCTAGGAAGGCTCTGAAGTAGGAAGAACCATTCATTAAAGGAGAGAAATCCGGCCTACTTGATTGGGTTAATTAACTGATGCTGAGTCACACTGCATAGAACAGAAAAACAATGTAGTCATACTGAAGGCGATTATTTTACCGAAAAATAGTCTCACTTTGTGAGGCAGCTGTTTCAGAGCTTTTCACTTCCCTGTTAGCTTGCNAGGGGGGGGGGGAGACAAGAAGAAAGGGTTGATGTGTTTCCTTCAGGGACTGATCTTCTTAATGTGAAGGAGAGCAGGGGAAAAAAGCAAATCTGCTTTTCAAGGAACTGAGAATGCTTTTGGGCTGGAAAACAAGAGGAAGCAGAGATTAGATTAGATCACATCAAATGAAGTGAAATATTCATCAGGAGGATGCCAATATCCCAGGTCAGTGCGGCTCTATCCCTGGAGCCTGGGGAGGTGAGCACAGCCTATGAAGCCTATGGACTTCAAAAAACTCTGGCACGCTCTGAGGCTATCCCGAAATTAGCTCCAGGTGTCTCAGTGAAGCTGAGCCCAGAACTACCTTAGTGTGGGAGAAGGGGTTTTGCTGATGTGCAGATCCAGCCTAACAGTGCCTGATCTGGAATAAAACTAAGTTTATCAAGAAAAAGAGACAGAAACAAATTGTTAAGATTGTGTATTAAAGTAAGAATCACAGAGGAAACTCTGCCATTAAAGAAATACATAGACTGACCTTCTGACCTTCCTCCTTAAGAGAGAAACATAAAAAGATGCCGTTTTCAACCAGCAGTTTTCTGCTCTTTTATAGAAATCGTTTGTACCAGTAGCTGCTATTGTCTGGAATGTGCAATCTCAAAATGTTGCTCATTTCAAAAAGAACATTTTTAGTCATATTTTAATTTTTTCCTTCTCGCTCACAGAAAATCTCAATTACTGTATTAATCAGCATTTCTCAGGCAGCTCTCTCTGCAGCAGCTTTCAGCCTGGCAACAAATCATGAATGGCCCTAACAGCTCTGATCTCAGAAATCCCCATCCATTTCCTTTGATGCTATCACCACTTCAGCTCAACAACAAGCCTGTGCAACTCAGCCTCAGCTGCCACTGCTGCTGTTCTCCCTTGTGCCTGCTGTAATTGTAAGGGGAAGAAGGAGGGAAGGGAACTGGCTCTAATAGATGAAATTTCTTTAAAAAGTTGGGGGGGAGATAAAATGCACACAAGAGATTAAAGGAGAGTCTCATTTTCACATCCTCCCCTTCCCCAAACAAGGTCAGTGGCAGATTGACCACATCAAGAGTAACTACCAGACCCACCCCCATTTCCCACTTCCTGCATGTAGGCATCCTTGTGCTGGTAAACATTTGGGGACCAGTTGTGGTCATTATTGGGGAAGGTACATGATGTAGTTGCACAACTGCACATCTTTTAAAAGCCAACTGAGAAATCAAACTCTAAGAAGAACTTGCTTTCAAGTTCTGATATGCACTCGTGTTTTGGGACCACGTATTTGAAAACATGGTTGCTGTCAGATTCAAGGGAGAGACCCAGCACACTTTAGTTGCACTTTATTGTAAAAGAGAAGCTGTCTTCTCTTCAGACTGGCCTGACCTTTGCAAAACCTGCCTATGGGCTTCACATATGATCTCAGAGGCTTTGTATGCCCTAGACAACTTCAGCTAGTATTGCCTACAAGGAGAGAAATTAAAATTGCACTTGAATCTACAAGAAGCTTTTTGCAAGGGCATTTGGGGCACTGTGTGCTATAGCCAGGAGGCTTTTGCATTAACACACGCAGCTTTCAGGGACTGCCTTTAATTACAGAGCACCCTGGTCATTGCCTCGTAGCACTTCCAAATGCCAAACACTTCCAAATGCCAAACGTTTATTTTTGTCTCAACTGTGTAATACCAAGAGCAGATCTTTTGGCTGCACTCTCAGCTACTGCCTAGTGCAAGACTTAACATCACTTTTTGTTTCTGTTGTTTTATCCTCTCAAGAAATTTTCCTTAAAAAGAGAAAAAATAAGTCAAACTAAAATACCATATCCCTTTTTGTTTCCCACTAGGCTTTATTAAAATGCTGCTCAGATGACGTATGAATAAGCCAAAACAATTCTCTTCCAATGGAATAAAAGCATTCTCACAGCACAGAAGCGAGAACTAAGCTTCAGCCTCTTCCTCTTGTTGAGGCTTGAGTTTGAGAAGGACCCAAAGCTGTCTGGGCCTGTTATCAGGAGGGCAAGAAGGCTTTGTGAGAAGGTGGACCACAGATGTTCCCTTCTTAGCTACCATGAACCTTCCTTCCCATCACACTTCTGAGCAATGGTGGTCTCGGGAAAGGTAGGGATGATAGTCAAGAGCCCATGTAAGAACACTTTTGTTGTCTTTGCATGTTTCTATTAACACAAGTTTATAGTGGACAAGAAAATCTGAGTACAAATTCAACCTTTCATGTCCCAGCCTTGGAGTTTTGAATATTTTGTCCATTGTAACTGAGTCTGAGGAAAAATGAATGACAACTGGCCAATCCATTCCAGCTACTTTAACTACTTTCCAACCCTACTGGTCACAAGAGGATTGAAAAAGGAGTGTGCTTTGGAAAATTCTCATTTAAAACAGGAAGATTTCCAGATTGTCATAGAGGAGGGATGAGATGGTTTGCATATATTAAAAGGCTCACTCTTAGACATCACTTTAGACATCAGCCCCATAACAAGCCCACAACAAGCTGAAATAATGAAGTCACCTCAGAAATAATTGTATTATTTCAACTTTCATGTCTCTTCCCAACTTGGCAGTCATGATACATTTTTGGATATTCTCTCCTCAACCTGCCTGGTAAGATGGAGTGATATGAACAATGGTGAAACTTCCGACTGTGCTCCTGCACAATTCAGTTTTCATGTCAGACACTCCCTGGGCTGCCCAATCTCCTGGAGCTGACGAACACAGAAGGAGGGCAAGATCCATGGGTGGAACTATGCCACTTTTCTCACACAAAGAGCTGGCCACAGAGTGCATTTCAAAACAGATTAACAAAAACAACAGCTACACACCATGACAAAGTGCATGTGGTGGAAATGAAAATATTTACCCACAGATTATCACAGATCCAGCAATGTGACTACCGTGCATTGAGGACCAAAGGATTCAAAATAGTGACTGTATGTTTAGAGTTGATTAGGAAATCTGGAAGGGTTGGTCTGTAGGGCCACTTTTTAAGCTTCTAAGAGTACAGTTGTCATTTCTCCACCTCTCCTACCCCAGGGTGGTGAAATAACAGTCTTTTCATACCTGTGTGTTGGCTGGGGGAGGGAAGAATTCCTCTGCTATTAAACACAACTTCTCATTAAATTCTTGACACCTTATCCTTCTTTAAATGTTGTAATGTTTACTTTGCAAAACCCAGGAAAGCTTTTAAAATAAAGATAGCAGAGAGATTCTTAAGCCGGGTGTCCTTGCTTATCTGCTCTTTATCAACCAGCTATTGTTTCTGGAGGAGCTCGTTGGGGAAGGTGGAGCAAAGGGGGTTAATGTTCAATAGGTATCTATCAGTTCCCCTGAAGGAATAGTGCTGCTGACAGAAGAGCAACACTGGGCTTTCAGCTACTTCCTGCAAATGTGACAAACCAGAGAGGGGAAGAAAAAAAAAAA
>WAAG01056181.1:289-15923 GCA_013390105.1 Tichodroma muraria | reverse complement strand
CCACACAATAATTTCTTGCAACATGTGCTTTCTGAAGCTTCTTCTACAGTTTTTGATCACTTAGCACCATTGATGTAATTCAGGTACACCAATAGCAGAAATCAGGTTGTGGTAGAGGTTTAGCACTCAATATATTAATACACCATGGAACAGAAAACCCAGTTATGTAAAAATTCACTGAGTGACCTCAGAAGTCGTTAATAGGGAATGTCAGCCTGTCAGATTGCATTATTAGAATGAGCTCATCCTTCTGAAGTGCACTTGAGTTCTACAAATGATGATTCATCTCCCAGGTGGTGTAACGTCCTCTCACTGGACCTCAATAAAAGTTTTCCTTGATATCTGTTCTACAAATTCACTGTCAATGACTATTTCAGAAGCTCCAGGTTATTCACTTCTAGTTACAGCCTCTGTGTGGAGCTTTTGGAACATGGGATTCATTTTTCTTCTCTCTCCCGCCTTTCCTTTCCTCCCTTTATTGGTAGGTCTAACCTGGAGTGAATCTGAGTCTAAAAAGAACTGGGGTCAACAACATCTAGGAAAAGTAATATTGCTTTCACTGACTGCTTTCCTCACACTTGTTATGTGACTGAGGCAGTTAAGGCAATATATTCCCTTCTGAACATGCATTTAAGTGTCCACTGCTGCTCAGCAGATCTCCAAATGACAGAGTTCCAAGTCAGCCTTAGATGTCTTGTTGCTTAAGCATGTCCTCAAAGGACCTTCTCCAGCCTTTTAAGGCTTTTAATTTTAGCTAGTTTCCATGTGATTTTGGTAGAATTAAGCAGCTGGACTCCAGAACCCCACACAGAAGAATTTCATCTGTTTTGCCATTATTTCTGATCTCTGAAAAGTCCATTTGTCAAAGATGTGTAAAAGATACACCTAAAGAATTTCTTGCTGATATTTTAAATGACAATCAATATATATTTGTTATCTTGCCAAAGAATACCCATGGTGTTTGTCAGTTCTCTTATTGTAATTGCAGTATCTGGGTATTAGAAATTGTCCTTTTTTTCTTTTTTTAAGTAAAGAAATTAATTTTCTGCCTTTGCTAGTGTCATGAAAGATCAGCTTGAAGTCTCAGTGGTTTTCTTGAACTCATATTTTACTAACCTTTCATGCTGGTGGTACCTCCCTGCCCTGAGGATAGACAGAGCTTCCTTATCTTGGCAAATTCTTCCATCAGCTCTTTTGTCTGAATTGGTGACTGACCTTAGATTAGCAGTGTTATGTGAGCCTGTGGAAAATGTTCCTTGGTTTAGCAGTGCTGTCCAAAAGAGTAACTGATGAAAAGATGTACGCAGAGATGGTAATGAAGGACCCCACTCTTCCTCTAGCAGATTGTAGCATCAGGTGACCGAGGAGAGGCAGCTCTTACACACTTCCAGGAGATCTGCTCCAAATGAGACCAAAGGAAAAGAAAGGGCTGCTGGGTTGTATACTGAAGTGCTTCAGGTTTTCTCCCTAATGTGACCCACAGATTTCTGCTTGTCTTTATTTAAGTGCACAATGACCCAAAGCCTTTGCAGTTGCTCCTCTTACAATCTTTCTTATTGACTTTGGAATCAGACATGGGGGAAGAGTATGCTGTGGAGTTTTTTAATACATACACTAATACAGTAAATGATAAGCAGTGATAGCATTTCTTCACTTGACTGAAATTTGTCATTAAACCTGGATAAGGTTTTAGCAACAGATAAATGACATTAAAGTTAACTTGAAATCATCTGATGACTTGGAAATTGTAAAAATAAAGCAAAGTACTTGGAAAGCCAACAAACACACACACAAAGCCCAACTAAACAGCAAAACATAAAATCCACAACATCACGGGCATACTGAAAGAAAAGGACTTTTCTCACTGTCCTGGAAGCTGCATTATTAATTCAACTTGCAATTGATTTGGGAAAAGGCACAGGAGAGGTTAAGAGTCTTATCAATTTACTTTTACAAATAACTTTTTGCTTGTGGTTACAATCCAAGAGGATAATGCCTCTTTGTTAGTCTGCGTAGCTCATGTAAGGCAAATTTTCACAGGAAAAATGCAGTACATATTTGCGTAAGTTATCTGGTAGGCTTTAGGCGTGCATGCTTGCTTTATATAGAAGAGTCAAATTAGCTTCACTTTGTTTAATTTTTTTCAGTATTTGCTCCATCTTTCTAATAGTAACCCCACTTTCCTTGTCATTTTAGTGTTTTGAGATTTGTGAAGGAAAACAGCTTGAAAAGGACTGTGCACTCCTGAATGTAATAGCATATTGAATTTTTGTTGGGGAAAAAACCCTAAGGTCACATATAAATGAGTTAAAGAGACTTATGTCTTGATGTCTTATAAGCAGCTGATGTGGGTTTTAGAACATACCTGTAATATAGATAACAGATATCTATATACCTGTTATGGATATAGCAGATATATCTGACTCCTTTTCTGTGCTTACTTCAATATTTTACATGCATATAACTTCGCAGGGGAATATGAATAATGTTATTGTGCGTCTTTAATGGCTGTCAGATAAATTAGCCTTTCAGTTAATAACATATCATTGAAAATGTGAAAATAAATTTAGGCAGATGTAGTCTGATTAACTCATATACCGTTATGAATATGTGGTAGGTTGTGAAAATTAGTACTGCTAGGAAAGTAGGCAAAATTTGGATCAAGAAATGTGTTTGTCCTGGATGTAACTGCATGATTCTCATATAAAGAATATTGATCTTTATGTTGCATTAAAATTGATATCCTTTTCAGACATCTGAAAGGTCTGATGTCAGAAACCTCTGACCTTTTTTTTTCAAGTAAACCCTTAATGATGATTTGTTGATAGTTTTCAGGAAGACATTAACAAAACAAACAAAAAAATATAAATCCCTCTCCATAAGGATCCTACCCCTCCCAAAAGAAAAGGCATATGGTCACAATCAGAATTTCCCATCAAATAAAAAGTTTTCTTCTTCCCCTTTTCCTTGCGGTATTTAAAAACCTATTCTAATTTTATTTTGGGAAATGAAATATTTAAATCATTCAATACATTTTTCATTTCAGCTTTAGAGGACGATAAATAACAATTTACCAAAAATGTTATGGAGGGAGAAATGAGGCTTAAAAAAAAGAAGTTAATCATACCAAGGCAGCTCAGTATGATGAGAGAACAAATGACCAGCCTCCTTTTGGCAAACAAAACTGAATCATAGTAAGGAAATGAGGTTGCCAAGGCAGTGGAAAACAGAGCTGGAAACTTCTCTTGGAAGTCAAGTCACAAGTGGCGAGGCATTCACAGCCGATGGGA
Source organism: Tichodroma muraria (assembly GCA_013390105.1). Classification (NCBI taxonomy): domain Eukaryota; kingdom Metazoa; phylum Chordata; class Aves; order Passeriformes; family Sittidae; genus Tichodroma; species Tichodroma muraria. The sequence continues at coordinate 12,633 of WAAG01056181.1, read as the reverse complement.
AATGGGGAGACCCCGCACGTCTCTCTTAACAGACAGGGGCTGCAGCCTCTGCTGTCCCCTGCACAAAGCACAGACTGTGCCCTCGCTCCACAGGCTTTCACCACTCGTGGCTGAGGTGCATGAAATTTTGACTAACAGTGTGCAGTGACTGCTTTGTGGCTCTAGGGAGGGTTTCCATTTCGTGGGATTTTAAATCTGCCCCCGGGTAGGAGTGGCGCTTACTCTGAGGGATGTAACGCCGTGTACAGAAAATGCCTGGTTTTGAAGTTCATGAAATTGGTAGAATATACCACGGTGATGACTTGCTCTGTAGCACTTTCTGCTTTGCATCTCCCTGAAATGCAGAATCTCTTCAAAAAGCCTGTCTTATTTTTGATTTTCACTATATTCAAGACTCCAACTGCTTACTATGATCTTTTCCAGAGCATGAATGAGTGAACGAGGGCTCTTGACTGTACCACTGACCTTGAGGACGGGGTGACTGTGGCCAGTTGCTGTCTCAGCTTCCCTGCTTGCAGGACAGGACTGGGAAATAATAGTTTTATAAAAATTACAAGATTGTTAATGAATAAAAGCTGCTGTGTAAATATTTGGTAGCCAGTCGTTTGCTTGTCATTTGACATTGTAAATTTTTAACAAAGTCAGAGGTATGAGAGAAAAGACTGCTTAGGTGTTATACTCAAGAGGAAACTCTTAATTTCTTTCAGAATTCAGTCAGGTGCCCCGGCACTGCAAAAAAAAATCTCTCGATACATGTGCCAACCTTTTTGAGCTGTACAAGTTATTTTTTTTATTAAACACCTCTTTGAAACTCTCAGTGAGGTCTTTAAGGAAAAGAATTCCCCAAACTTCTCCTGGGAGCAGTTCTAACTCTCTAACACCTCTTGTTTTGCCGCGACTCCTGCTTTTGGGATGGGGACACTGCCAAGCTCTGTGTCCTGTGGCTGGCCCTGCCTCCACTTCTCTAGAAGCTGCAACTGCACTGCCAGAGTTCACAAAGGGGTCTTCAGCTGGGTTTAGTAGGTATTTTCACTTGTTCCCCCTTCCATGCAGGGCTGCCTTCCTGGATCATCTCTCAACAAGTGAATTTCATCCTGGAGATAGAAGGTAATTGCTTTTTGGACACCACTGAAGGGTATCAGCCCTCATTTTCTGACTGTTCTCTCTGCTGTCTTTGGTGGTGACAGAACACCCGTGGTCACTGCTGTTCTGACTGTGTTGCTTTCTGCAGGTAAGGCGAGACATTCCCTATAAAAATGGCAGCAGTGGAGGAAAAGGTTAATGTGTAGGGATAGACTACCAGGAAGAGAGTGGGGAGAGAGCAGCGTTAACTAAAGCTGTGAAATGCCTCTTTGGATCTTAGCTTAACCTGCTTCACTCATGACCACCTAAAGCAGCAAAAGCCTTATACTGAAACTCATTATTTGAATGGATAAGGCTGACTTCAAGCGGAATGGACCACAGAGCTGGTCCCAGGAGCAGGTGTGCTGGCTGGCCTGCAGGGTGGGTGCCTCTCACCCTCCCCTCCCCAGAGGCAGACAGAAGTGTTTAGGTGTGCTTAACCTTTCCTGCCACAGCTACTTCTGGAAAAAGGTGTTAGGAAAGGTTAGATGCTGGAGATAACATTGGCAAGCCTGGACTGTCCACTAGGACACCTGCTGCTGGAGCTGAGCTCCTCAGCACCAGGGTGAAATATTCCAGCCAGAAGGTGAGTTAATAAGAAAATGGGGCCCAAAGAGAAATTTAATGCAACTCTAGGAGTTAAACAGGCTTGACCGAAACAATTTTCTTAATTACGACTCAATTTCATTTTTTAGGATGAAAAATTAAAAACTTTAAATGAAGGAAATATAAAACATTAACATTTAAGTAATGTTAAATAATGGTTTTTTTTCTCAACACTTAGCATATTTTATGCCTCCTCTTGCTGCTGGAATACCATAGCATGTGTTTTGTTATGCTTTTTGCTGTAAAAATTTGTTGGTAGTTTTATTTTCTTTCATCCTTCATGCTTTTAAAAATTATTTTTTGTGGGCTGAATATGTCTTTATTGGTTAAAATAAGTGTGTTCCTAAGCACTAAAGGAAAGCATGTCCGACATGACCCTGAATGCCTATAACTTGTTGGCAGAAACTGTGACAATATATATTGCCTGAGGAGACACTCTCATTAACAATTTGTTTCTTTCTTGCAAATAGATAAAATTTTTGGAAATCCAATTAGATTTGATGCTTTTTTCCTTTCCAATTAATTCTGTAACTGATATAAACCAAAATGAATTATGACTTTCTCAAAACCCCGTACTTTTATAAAGTTAAAATAGGCTTCAAGAACAAATTAGTGCAGTGCAAAAATTAATACATGCGAAGTAATGTAAGCACATGGCACTTTTAATTTTTCAATGGCCTGGGGGTACTGTTATCTGGTCTTTTCTGGGAAATCACTCATCATGTTGCTATCGGGGAAAGAGAGAGCTGCAGCCCCCTTTCTGGGAGCAATCCAGTGCAGTATGGATATTAATTAAATTTATTAAACAAATAACACAGCGACTCAGGGAAGCAGGGGTCCATCTGCCAGCTCTGTAGATTGATCTCTGCAGAGACGCGAGTTGAATGGTAGTTAAAGCTAAGTTGCAGAGCTCAGCAGATGGGCTCTTGTCTCTAGTGGGGGGAGATTTGGTGGCGGTCCAACAGCTTTTTTCCCCCTCCAGGTTTTTGTTCCTTGCAACTGTGACTGAAGAAGCACTTCTCTGCCTTTTCTCAGCCTTGCCCCCCCTTTTGTTTATCTGAGCAATGTTTAAGTCTGAGTGATTTGTTAGAGAGGCAAGTCCCGGCTGATCTCATTTTGTGTATGTGATGTAAACCTCAAGCAGAAAATAATTAGGAAAATGTAATCCCATTGACTTTACACCCCACTTGTGTACACTGCTACATCTCTGCCTGGTGCCTTGGAAAAAAAGTCTCGTAGCAGCGCTGCACTTACCATTCAAATTCACTGCCCATCATGCATATGCTGTTAAAAAAACCTTTTGCTGGAAGGCTGTGTACAGAGTACGAGATTATTTCTGCCCGTAGGTCTAGGCTGTGGAGGTATTCTTTTGATTTCCCTTCATTTTAGCTCTTCCTGTTGCGTTCTGTGGTTCTTGAAAATACGTATCTTTTGAATGAATCCCTCTGCAATCTTCCTGTAAACTGGTATCAAGCAAACGCTGATCTAATGAATAGTTTGCTTTATGTGGGCTACCTAAATGGTGTGGATTAAAAGCCCTTGTAATTAATTATGCAATTAAGCTCTTTATTTATTATATATTTGCAGGTGGGTAGGTCTTTAATCAAGTCTTGAGAGTGATGGGTAGTATCTGCTGCTGGAGACCAGTCATAATGCCACTTACATCCTTGGCAAAAGTCCCACAGACTGTAGTGGGAGCAAGACTGGCCTTAATGCTGCAGGGAATCCCGCTGGCTGTGGTTCAGAAAGCCTTCTGAGAAGGTTTTGTAATATCTAATCAGAGTTTGACTATTCCTCAGCGAGTGCTTGCAGTGGGAAAATCACGGCCATACAAAAGTCACTGCTCTCCGACAGCTAGCAATAATAAAGGGACGATGAGCTACATGAGAGGGTTCTGCTGTGTGCCACAAAAAGACTGCATTTATCTTTCCTGGATGAGGAAAAAGTAGGCAAAATGGCTTCTGGACTTGGTGGGAACTTTGAAGAAAACAAGGCCAATGGGGTTTGGCTCTAATAATGTGAGCTTTGCAGAGTAAACAATGGGGAAATCTTCTCTGGATGGTAGTTTGTGCTTTTGTAGGGCTCATTCATTCCTCCAAATTGATTCTTTACTATTATTATAATTTTTATTTTCTTGGATTTGTCTTGGTTGAAAGAATAATATTGGTATTTAACTTCAGGCATGACTATTACACAAGCTTTATCTAGAGAAAAAATTAGTTTTCTTTCTGTCAGTTTACTGTGTTTTGCTATGGGTATGCTTTCACTTTTAGACCATGCTGACGTTATTAACACGAGTGTTTCTGTTACTATGGTAAAGGCCAGAATGTGTTGATTTTTTATTAGTGCTCTGCCAAACAGTATTCTGAACCCTAGGAAAGACATTAGTGTTCTGTGGTGCTCATGGTATTTTAAACTGACCCAATTTGTATAGAGAGGAAAACATTATTTTCTGAGGGGTTCTTGTTACTGATTAGTAATCAGTGATCTAGTAATTTATTTATCTATCTGGCTTGTTGGAATTGAGACTCCTCAGGGTTATGCAGCCTGTATTTGAATTTATAGACTGTTGTTTCATACTAGTGCTAATTTTACTCACTAATTTGGGTAGCTGTCCTAATACTTAAGAGAAGACTGCCTGCTGTTCATGAAAAAGTTCTGGGTGAGATTGTCTGGAAGAAAATCTTGTATTTAATTGGAGTTACTTTTAGAATAAGGTAGTGATCTCAGTGCATTATATAGGGTAGAAATAAAATGGTAGAAATTTTATGAATTCCCACACACTAGAAGGGAAGGGGCAGTTAAAGGAGATGCACAAACAGTTTGCCATGCTTAACAACATGTTGCTTGAAATCCTCTGTCTTTGAAATGAATGTTGCATGTTTTAGGACCAACAGAGGGGTATGCAGTAGGGGTTGTGGTAAATTAATATCATTTACCTGAAGTATTCTTATTACGTTTACTAGGGGTACTTGACTACAGTATTCTTAAATTAATAAAGCCTCCACCATGTTTCTGAGCCTTCTCTGACAGAGATCAAAGTAGCAACCACAGGTTTAATTTTGTTTTCAAACAGTATCACTGAGGTGCTGTTAATTGGGATGGAGTTGTAGAGGTAGAAGCAAAGAATCCTCTGAAAGTAATCAGGAGTTTTGCTTATAGCATGGGGACAATGATTGTGATTTTAGCAAAATGTTCCTCAGGCTGTTTCAGAATCTATTTCTAGATTCTCTCGTGCTTCCATTTCTGCATTTCCTTCCCACCATGAATCCTGTGTATTTACACTGAGGAAGGCAAATACCACTCATAGTTACTTAGCAGAAGCTTTCCCAGGAATCTCTCCATGTTTCCTAAAAAACCTGTAATAATTTGAAAATGTACAGCACCTTGGCACTGCAATGGTAAATCCAACAGTGTAAGAAGTTGTCATTTACAGATGTTGTATTATTTCTGCTTTTGAAGCTTTACCTGGACACAGCTGGTTTGCAGTGGATAGCAAGTGTATGGACTTGCTGCAGTTCTCTCTTTGTCCTCCTTGAAACATTATTGATTCATTTATATAATTACCAGTAAATGTGGGAGAAAATGAGGAACTCTTGAGCCTGGAAGTAGCCTAGAGGTGCCTTGTAAAATATATTAACAATGACGATTTTTGCATTAATGTGAATAGTCTCTAATAACACGATGTATCTTTAAAGAGGGCTTTGGCTTTATAATGCCAAGTGAAGTACACTTAGCTCTTTAATAGCACTTTCCAGTTGCAGGCTTTTAATGTTGACAGCTATATTTAGTACATTTGATATTCCATAGGGTGTTCTTAGAATAAATGAACACATCTGATGGAACAAACCCACTCTCCATGTTCAGTTAGCAACCATACTGCTCAGTGGAGGTTAGAACAGATAGGTTCTCAGATGTTTCTGGGAATATGTGTATCAGTGCTTAGGGACAACAGATCATTCTGCTTAACTTTGAACTATCTGACTTTTACTAGTAGCTGTCTTTTAATATTAATAGGACATTCCATTTTGGCTTTGTATATTTCAGAAAAGATAAAGAATTTCAATCTTTAACTTGGAACTCATTTCACTAGACTAATAAAGGCATTAGACGTATAATTGTTTTAGCAGATAAATTACTGAGTATGTGGCTTAAATCTATTCAGGTAATTAATATTTTAGAGCAGGTATTATCATTTTGGAAATGTATGCTGCTAATATTTAAACAGGGAAAAACATGTGGGCCATTGGCAGACATATCTTTGGAAATCATCTGTATGCTTAATTGTTCCTGATTTCACAACACTGGGTTTCCATTAGATATACTAAACAAAATAAGTAATTAGTATCTATTTGGATTTGCAAGCCTGTGGTGGCATTTATCAGAACTCTAAACTTTTTTGTGTGCGTGGCACTGTTCATGCTTGGAATCTCAGTTTCTGTTTTCAGGCCGCTTTGGTCTGTCAGAAACGTGCGAGGTTGCCCAGCTCAAGGATTTACCACCTGGGGGATTGCTCACAGCTAAACATTTAATACCTCGGGGATTGCTCACAGCTACGCAGGGAGCCCCTTTGTGCTCTGAGGCAGGGCTGAAGTTCCCGAGGGCTGCTGCAAGTTCCCTGTTTTTCCTGGCAGCTTGCAATGCAGCCCTGCCCGGGAACTCTGGGGACTGCCAGGCTGTGCTCTGCGGCTCCGAGGCTCCCAGAGCACAGCTTCCAAGGTAAGGTCACTCCCAAGGCTCCCTTGCCTTTCCACTAGTCCAATGTCTCCATGAAAACATTCCATCCTGAAGTTACCACTCTATCTGTGTAACAAATAGAGTTAAAATAAATCTTTACTCTTTTTCACTTCAGCGAGGCTCACTGTAGCGATGTCGACACTTATATTTAGAAGTTAACAGAGCAAATAAAATACAGAGAATTTGGAATTTGACTATCTGAAGTTTGGTTGTTTCCAGAAAATGCCACATCGTCTTCAGTCTTTTGGTATGATGCACAGCTTGGAAAGAAGATGAGTGATGGGGTTTGATCCAGTTTCATGTAACCACCTTATATTCTGTGAGCCGTCAGGTCAGATCTAGAGAAGCCTTTCACTGGTTGTACTGCTTGTGCTAAGCTTGGCTCCTGTACAATGCAAATGCAATCCTAATTACTCATGATGCCTCATTGTTAGTTTATTATCCTCTAGCCAACTGGAAATGGCAGTGGCATTTATGAAGAATAATATCTAAGATTGTGCTGGCATCCTGAATCAAAAGTAATACTGCACAGCTCCGTTTTAAAACAGTTAAACCAACAGTGTGGATGCACCTTTGGTCCAGAACACTTGACCAAAGCAGGTGTGAACTGCTCAGCACATTTTCCTTGGTTCAGCTTCACCTGATCTGAGCTACTCATTTAAGATGTAATGTGTGCTAGTAGTGGTTTTCTATCTGGCAAAGCCTATTTAGGGCTATGTCTTTATTTTCCAGGTACTTTAGCCTATTGAGCCTAGGTTTTTCATTTCAATGAGAGCATCTCTATTCTCATATCTTCACAGCTTGGGGAGTAGTACTTGGGTTTGTTCCAGATAATGAAGGGTCATTTGATTAACTGTGTTCTTGAGGAAGCAAAGGAGGTGACTTTTTCTGAAAAATATTTTAGTTTGGGACAGGCATCAGTTTTGTGATCCTTATGTCAGATTCACCATTCTCAAGTTCTGGGATCTTGCTGGTTTCTGCAGTTCCAGTAATCAAATATATTGTGCTTTCAGGGTGCAATATACAGAGGCTGCTGATTTTCAGGTATGGAGCGAGAAGACCACAACCAACACTCTCATAGCATTTGCTCATATTTTTTTGCTCTATATTCTCATACAAATTTTCTCTGTGTGTGTGTATACACATATAGACATTTACATGTATGTAATATGCCACTTATGTATGTGTATGCACACACAAATGTACATGGGGGGTACGTGGATTTGTGTGTACAAATACATGCTTACAAACATATACGTACACACACAGAGACTTGATTTTCTGTGTGATTTGGGTGGGAGTAGACATCAGGTCTGGGTGTCTTGGTGTTCAAAACCACCTCCAAGATGTAGAAAGAGTGATGGCAACCAACACACTGGTGTAGAACAGTTCCCCACCAAATTTATTTATTTATTTGTTTACTTCAATTAGACATTTTGCTGTTAGATATCGGTGGAGGGTAAGAATTTTGAAAGAATATTCACACAGCTGTAGTTGATAATAGTTTTATCTGTTCAATAATCTTTTATCCCCATCCCCTTAATTTTGCTGTAACTTGTTCAGTGTCTTGTACGGGCCCAGTAGAATATCTTAGAAAGACCAAGACTTTCTTAAGCTGATAGAGATCATGATTTTGGATTCTTTTAAAATCACTTTTTCCACTTCCTTTTTGTGGCTTTGTGCTCATTTTTATTGCACATGTTGACCGAATGAAAACTTCCCACCCAGTGCAGGGCTCTTCCACTGCCTTTCAGTGACTGGACTGCAGTGTACACAGTGAAGTTGCTAAAGTCACTAGAGCTGTGTCCCTGCAGGCCAAACTACCATTGTTCCACTTCTGGAATGAGGTCTTCGGTCCAAATCCTTTTTTCTCTTATTTCCTTTTTTTAACAGGGTATTACCTTTGGGGAAAAATCCATCTGCCACAATTTTTGTATGATTTTTTGTACATCATTCAGTTTAAGAAAGTGGGAAATTTTACAGCAGTTGTTCCTGAGATGCAGCAATGCAGACATGCAGGCCCTTTTCTAAGCACAGTCTATGAGTTGCCCAACTTTTTTTGAAAAATATAAATGCTGTAAAGTGAATAGTTCAAACCAGATTTGCATGTTAATCTGTTTTTAAATTAGCTTTTTTCATGACATAGATCTATGCATAATTCTCTGGAGGTTTCAAGCAAGACTGAACTGGGTCAGATTGGCTTGTATATTTTCTCTAAATAGGATGGAAATAAAATCTAGTGGTGGATTGGTGATATTAATCATATGACTGCTGAATTGGAGTTATTATTGGGCTCTTGAAGGCCTGTAAATTAATTAATAGATTTCTATAGGATCAGCCATGCTAGCATACACACTCAAAGGCATTCACGTACAGTGTTTAAGTCCTTCACAGTCTCTTTTGCATTATGAAAGGTATGTAGCATTTGTATTCATGTAAAAAGTGGGAAAATTCATCATTAAAAAAAATAATAAATTAAGCTATTTATATGAGGTCGTGGAATATCTCTATGCCTAAATTTATTTTTCTTCACACTGCCTACAGTAGAATATCTGAGCCCTTGCATTTTCTTTCTTTTCATGCAACTTGCATTGCATGTTTAAGCAGAAATGTTATATGTAAAAGGTTTTACTTGATTGGTGATCCTTGCCCTTGGACTCGGTTGCTTTGTGGGAGGTCTTGGCTGCCACTTTGAAGAAAGCAATGTGTATGGTGGTTGGTTAACGTGTGGTTACTGCTCTTTTGAAGAGGTGTACTGCATCTTTTTCCTACTGGGAAGGCAAATGTACAGATGTGTTGGCTACTCCCCAGCCTGGCAGTGCCCTGAGTGTTCTGGACAAACTCTCCTCCTCTCCGTTGTTTCTCATCACTTTAATTCTAATGTCTCGACTGAGTGGAGCTCAAGGTCTGTGCCTTATCTCTTGCTAAGATGGATGTTTAACAACACACAACTTTATCTAACTTAAAGCCTGGGATCCTTGGAGGACTGCTGCCAAATTCCTGAAATTGTACACACGGAGAAGTTTTTAAGCCTTAATATTCAACATAAGTGTAAATTATTTAAATTTGTCATCATGACAATTGATCAGCTTCTGTGTGGCTCAATCAAAATGGATTGGGTAAAACTGAGTTGAAGGTTTACTTATGTGATTGTGAGCTGGCTTTCAGGAATACTAAGGCTGTATTTTCTTTGGCAAAATGAACACTTTGTACAAGAAACTTTGCTTTGGTTTTGTGTTTTGAGTCACTGCAGTGTGATTAACACAGTGCTCAGTTAAATGTACATAAGTACATCTTTCTTTTCTGTTTATGACAGAATAATGGTTAATTATCACTTATCAAAAAGATGAGTACTTCTTCATTAAATTAAATAAAACATTTTTAAAATGTACTATTTCACCTTGTGAATAAATTTATCAAAACAAATATGTATTTTCAGCTTCCTTCTTCTTGCTGGATTTCTCTTTGTGAAAGCAGAACATAATTCTCTCAGGAATGCAAAAAGCAAAGCCATGGATCTGTTTTCCAGCCCTTATTTCTAGGTTCTTGAGGGCTGTGGTTTTTACCTCTAATGGAATGAAAAAGATCAAACTGTGCTAGCATGCAGTGCTACTGTCCAACTGTTTCTATCAGCTTGTCTTTTTAGCTGCTTTTTATTAAGTAGCCCCACTGCCCTTGCAGCACTTGTCTATCAAAGCTGCCTACTGCTCTTCAGACACATGCAGTTTTTCTTTCTTTAGTGCACTGATGTGTCCACATGGGTGGACATTAGTGTGTACCTAACCTGTAGGATGGATGCAAATTGCTTTAAAATGATTATGGTAAATATGCTAATTTTTAAATATTGCCTCTTTTAAAATCCCACCTGGAGTCCTAATCTACTTTAAATGCTAAACAATGAAATGCAAGTTCTCTCTTTCAGATGGACTTGATTACTTGTGCATTCTGTACAGAAAAAAAACCATGAGGAAACTACACGCACTGGAGTTACCATGGAATGCAAGGTCTGCATTCCTGATCTAGAGTTGAANCAGCATGGCCAGTAGGCACTGCATCTGGAGTGCTTCGTGGAGCAGATGTGGTTTTCAGGTTTCTTTTTTTGTTTGTTTGTTTGTTTGTTTGGATGAGGCTTTGTGGTTTTTATAGAGGAGGAGGAGAAGGAAGTTGAGGCACTGGCTTTCACTATATGCTTAAACTCTCTGGAATCAGAGGTTGTATGGGAGATAGCAGGAGGTGAAGAATACAAAGTAAAACATTAATGACCTGAAGACACAAATAGATCAGTAAACAAAAAAGCTGAGCATGAAAGAAGAAATATAGGGTCAAATCTTTGGGTTTTGGCTGCCTTTTTTCTGTGTATATAGCTGTATTTTGGGTACTTATGTACAAGAGGTAGACACATTAGGTATGAGAAGTAATGGATGACAAAACAAATATTGTCCCTCCTCAGCCAGAATGAGAGCAGGGGTGAACAGTGCCAGAATAAAGTCAATAAGTGTATGGAGGAGTGAGAAGAGAGCGATGAAAACCATTTTGCATGTGAGCCAATAGGTGTGTTAGAGACACTAATCTAACTAATTTAATCTAATCTAAATCTGATGGGGAGTGTTCTTGGTCTCAGGTTGTTCTGACATCAGTATGGGTTGAAATGTGAGAATATGGTGGTGTTGCTCTCTTAGATGTTACATAAATCTTTTGCTAAATCTCAGATGTCTCTGTCAACTGTTTAAGCAGGTTCAATTAAATTATTTGGGTTAATCTTTTGTATATGTTGAGTTGCTTCATGTGGTAGATCTTGCTGAGGTGTGGGCAGAAGCACTTGAATTATCATAGCCTATGTGTGGAACTGGACTACACCCAGCTCTTCCAGAAACACCCAGAATAGTGTGGGGATAGTTAAAAGGATGTCTGTGGCATGTGGCACTCAATGTAGACAGACCAGCCCCTGCTTGTCCAAGATTTAGGAGCGAAAGTTGAGATGAGTGACTTTGATCATGGAGCAATTCTGGTTTCCGTGTTTAGCTTTTACGTGTGTCTCGTGTGCTACAAAGACATACATTAAAAAACAGAGGATTTCCTATCCTCTCCTTTTTCTGTCCCATGAGAGGATTTCTCGACACCTTTAACTTCCAGGAGGTGACATGAAGAAAAACATAGCCTGTTGGGGCCAACTTGTCCTAATTAACATTGTCTCTGTTTTGTTATACATGATATTAAATTTTGTAGGTAGTAAAACCTAGATAGTATGGCAAAAATTTTTTTCACGCACCATCCTTTACCAGAATGTGATCATCTACCATGAAATACCACTGCACACCCAATTTCTTTGTATATATTTGTGTTCAGAAAGCAAAGCCTGCTGAAGAACCTCAGTGATTCTGCACAGCACAATTAACAGTACAGTGCTAATCTTTCATCCTCAGATGCCTCTCTGCCCTGAAACTACTGGGAAGATCAGGGTCTTGGATGAGCTACTGTGAGTGATCTTAACTTTTAAATGGATTATTTTATTTGATTTTATTTTTTTTTAGTTAATGAATGTCAAGTCCTTAACCAGAACGTCTTGTGAAAAGGTAACCCGTGGCTGTGTTTCCCCCTTCCTCCCCACCACCTCTTCTTCCTCCTCCTGCCCTGGTTAATGTCTATCTCCCTTCACAAGCTGAAGGTTACCGTAACTTCTCTCTGTATGTCAGCACCTTTGCTTTGTCTGTCCTGAGGTTATGTGCCAGGCCACAGTGGTTCCTAGTGATGAGAGACAATGCTGAAATGGAATGATGCGTCAGTCCTGATAACCTTTCTCTTTCTGAGCACAGAGTTTCCACTTGCTTTAGGATCAAGATGAAGAGCGAGGTTACATCATTTTTCTGAGTGAAAATTCA
>WAAG01056180.1:13790-24917 GCA_013390105.1 Tichodroma muraria | reverse complement strand
GGGCTGGTGCTGAAATGAGGCCACAAAATCCAGATGAGCTCTCCCACACCAGCCCCCAGCTGGAACAGCCCGAGAGCTCCAGTTCAGGTGCGGGAGGCTGAAAGCAGCACGTCAGGCTGAGCCTTTCCTCTTATTAAGAGATTTTGTGTAATTAATCCTCCATAAAACACAGCCTGAAGTGGCTGTGGGACAAGAGGGGGTTTGCTCCAAGCCTTGGGCTGCACAGCTGCTCTCTCCTGCTGCTTTTCCTCTGGAAAAATACTAAGGCAGAACCTCTGGGTGCTCTCTGAGGGACTCAGCCCATGGGTTTGGGGCAGTGACAGGGTCAGGGCTGGTGCTGGAGTGAAGCCACAAAATCCAGATGAACTCCCCCACAGCAGCAGCACCAGCCCCCAGCTGAAGCAGCCTGAGAGCAGCGCATCAGGTGCAGGAGGCTGAGCTTTGCCTCTTACTAAGAGGTTTTGTGTAATTCAGACTCCCTAAAACCCAGCCTGGAGTGGCTGTGGGACAAGGGGAGCTTTGCACAGAGCCCTGGGCTGCTCTCCCCTGCTGCTTTTCCTCTGGAAAAGGCAAGATATTTTTCTTTCCTCTTAAAAAGCCCAGCCAAAAAGAAAAAGAAAAAAAAACCAACAAAAACAAGATAAAAGTGTTAAGAAGTTAAATAGGGACAGCAGCAGCCCACCAGTGGCTGCACTATTTCTTGCAACGTGTTATTTTCTCGTCTGATTTGTCATAGAGTTTCCTGTTCAATGCAGAAACATCAAATTTAAGTCTGGCTTCTGCCTCCCTTCCCAGGGAGAAGGGAAAGACGATGGGGAAATACCCAGCAGAGCCTCCACCAACCCTCATGGCCATCACCCCACTTCCCTCCACAGAAAACTTAATCAGGAAGAATCAGCTCCATCCTTTGAGAGATGATGGGAATAAAATAAAAGACAGAAAAATGTCCAGGTTTCCCCAAAGGTTGGCAAGAGCCAGACTCAGGGATTCCTCCAACACAGCACAATTGTCTCGTTCTCACTTGTGAAAGTTCAAGAGGACACCAGAAATTAAATCACTTTTCTGTCTGTGCTGACAGGAAACCATCGGAGCATGGATGAGCCACACTGGGAAAGTTCATCCCAGGAAAGGAAGTCAGGACTCTGAGTTTCACTTTTCTCATCGAAACAACCACAGCAAATATTTACCGGTGTTTCCTCGTGGAGTTTTCCTCTCAGAGCACAGCAGCATCCCAGGAATAGGGGCCGGGGAAGGCTGGGATCAAACAGGGCAGCAGCAATGCATGAGGAGGAAGATTTTTAAATCCCAAATCCTTTGGGACACGGATTATCCAGCAAAAACTAAAACACACGAGCAGCACACAAAGGAATTTGCAAACAGATTGGATTGGTGCCGTTCCCATGGCCACGATAGACTCAGAACCCGAATTTTGCCCAAGGTTCAAGCGAGATTTTTGTGTAATTTTTCTATAAATATGCATTTTTCCCACTCAAACACCGCCCTCTGCTGCAAGCCGGGCTCGATGCTCAGGAACAGATTCCCGAGCGTTGCCCGTGGCAACGCAGTTGTTGAAGGCGATAAAAATTCTGATGTCTCGGTGGTTTCGAAAATGCCAGAGCATCAAAATGCAAATGATGCAGCCTCCTGCAAAGGGCATCTGAGGTAAGGGATATGTTTAACTCCGGGAGGAGCAGAATGGCGAGAACTGAGAATGGTGACGCCTCTGGCATCTGGTGTGTTGTCACCTCCTGCCCACTCCTGCAACACTTGGGAGCTCTTTTCTTCCAGGACCGGGGCAAACCCACCCCAAACCGGTATTTTTAATCCCTCTTTTCCCTGGAGCTGAGCGCCGCTCCTGCTCAGGGAGAGGCTGCTTATAATCAGATATGATTGCCCCAACCTGGCAGGGGAGCAGTGAAGCCGAGCCAGCTGCTGGAATTTGCATTTACCCCTCGACACTCTCTCCTCCAGGCCGGAGCTGCTCAGGCTTGGCCCAAGAATTTCCCAACCAGCTGCAAAAAATTCCTCCTGCCCACAGCAAAAATCCTTATTTCACCCTGCCAGCCTGGGGCTCCCAGTGAGTTCTGCCCACGCTTGAGCCACAGGGAAGCATTTTTATTGGGAACAGCCCTTCCCAAACCCTGATTAAAGCAGGAGCAGTGATAATTTGCTATTCCCTGCGTTGATCTAGTGTCCCTGGGGTGGCCACTCCAGCCCAGCACAAAGCCCTGAAAATTCATGGAATTGGTCCTTTCAAATTCCTTGAGGGAAATCACTGATTTCTGCTTGACTGGTTTGCCTTAAAATGGATTTAGAGGAAAACACCTGAGCTTGCCTAACACTAGGAATTTTGTGTTTTATTAGGGATGAGAAAAACGCAGAGTGAGCTCCGCAAAGAGTGGGAGCACGCCCTGGGATTTGCGTTTTTCAGTTGATGTCCCAAAAATGAGTCCTAATGAACTCTGGATGCTGCTGTGCTTTCCCTCAGGAATTCCAGGGGGTCATGGATAGGTCCAGATCCTTCTCTGGGATGGGGATTTTGGAGGAACCTCAGCAGTAGCAGCACCTTCCCTGCCAAGCTGTGGCTGCAGAAAGCAAAGCAGAGCCTTCCCAGCCAGAAAGCAGAGTCAATAAATTCACAGCAAATCCAAAATTCCCTCCTAGGAGAGGAGCTAAGGAACATTTCAGCTCCAGGGCACCCAGACACAACAGATCCAGAGATTAAAAGTCATCACAGCAGGCAGGGGTTGAAATCTCACCAGAGAAAAGTGACCTGGTCAGGAAAATATTCCACATTTTCTCTGCTGTTGTTCCCATTTCCTGGTAAGGATTGGAATTCTTCAGAGAGGAACAGCTCAGGGCTCCTGCTGCCCCATGGCAGTGCAACACTTCAGTACCCAGAACTATCCATCCCACAGGAATATTGGAAAAGAAGGAAATCAGCTGGCTCAAGTCTCAAGAAATTCCCTCTGAAATGACCACTTGGAGAAAAGAACCAAGATGTCTTTAAAAGTCCTGATTTGGTTTATATCCCAACAGGAAAAATGGAAGCCCAGCACTTGGGGAACATTTATTCCTTGGAATTTATCCCTCAGCAGTGGCTGGGGGCCTGGGGGCAAATACCTTTGTGTATTAAAGGAGAGAACAATTTTGCAAAGATAAAATTCAGCCATTTATCATTTAATCTTCCCAGCACCCGGGACAAGCCAGGCTCCAGCCAGGCTCTGCAATCCCACGGAGGAGGAGGGGATAGAGGGGAAAACCAGGAGGAATCCACAGATGTCAACTGGTTTGACTTTACAAGGGACGAGCTTTGGTTGTGTTAAATCAGACTCGAGTACAAAGCAGAGATCAGGAGCAGTGACTTTGGAAAGCGGCTCTGATCTGATTGTAGAGCACAGAAAAGAGGGAATTTTGGGACAAAGCTCAATGGGAAGAAGGAAATTTCTTTTCAACAGATATTTTTGGTTATGTGAGAGGCCAGGAGAGGCCGTTACCATTTCTTCTCTTGACAGAGATTTGGGATGGGGCAGCATCCAAAGGAGGACATGAGGATGGGGAAGGGTCTGGAGGAGAAGGCGATTGAGGAGAGGCTGAGGGTGCTTGGAATGTTCAGCTGGAGCGGAGGAGCTGAGGGAAGGCTCATCAGAGTTACAACTTTTTGTGAGGGGAAGAGCAGGGGCAGGGAATGACCAGGGGCAGCAGCCAGGGCACGGCTGGAGCTGGGCCAGGGCAGGCTCAGGCTGGAGCTCAGGGCAGGTTCTTCCCCCAGAGGGTGCTGGCACTGCCCAGGCTGCCCAGGGAATGGGCACGGCCCCGAGGCTGCCAGAGCTCCAGGAGCCTTCGGGCACCGCTCCAGGGATCAACAGGGTGGGGTTGCTGGGGGGTCTGGGCAGGGCCAGGGTTGGAATCCATGATCCTGTGGGTCCTTCCAGCTCAGCTTTCTCTGTGATTCTGTGACCTTGCCAATCTCAATTATAAAATCNTGTGAGGGGAAGAGCAGGGGCAGGGAATGACCAGGGGCAGCAGCCAGGGCACGGCTGGAGCTGGGCCAGGGCAGGCTCAGGCTGGAGCTCAGGGCAGGTTCTTCCCCCAGAGGGTGCTGGCACTGCCCAGGCTGCCCAGGGAATGGGCACGGCCCCGAGGCTGCCAGAGCTCCAGGAGCCTTCGGGCACCGCTCCAGGGATCAACAGGGTGGGGTTGCTGGGGGGTCTGGGCAGGGCCAGGGTTGGAATCCATGATCCTGTGGGTCCTTCCAGCTCAGCTTTCTCTGTGATTCTGTGCCCTTGCCAATCTCAATTATAAAATCCCAGAATGGTTTGGGTGGAAAGGGACCTTAAATCCCATCCAGTGCCACCCCAGGGACACCTCCCACTGTCCCAGGCTGCTCCAAGCCCCGTCCAGCCTGGATTTGAACACTTCCAGGGATTCTCTCTCACTAAAGAGAACAGAAGTGGCCAAAGCTGCACAGCAAGGGAAATGTCCTGGGTGAGCCCAGCCCGACCCAGAATCTTGTGGGAGAGCTGAGGAATCTCAGTCCCCGCTCCTGGGGACGCACACGGCCAGTGCGATGCCCCCACTCCCGCAGGGACCACCCCAGCAGGGCGGAGATGCCAATGCCACACTTGTCCCTCTCACACCACTGGCATTAACTGCACAGCCCAGCTCTCGGAATCCTGGAATCATGGAACCATGGAACCATGGAATCATGGAACCATGGAATCCTGGAATCATGGAATCCTGGAACCATGGAATCCTGGAACCATGGAACCATGGAATCCTGGAACCATGGAATCCTGGAATCATGGAATCATGGAACCATGGAAACATGGAATCCTGGAATCATGGAATCATGGAATCCTGGAATCATGGAATCATGGAACCATGGAACCATGGAACCATGGAATCCTGGAATCATGGAACCATGGAATCCTGGAATTATCAAATCCTGGAACCACGGAACCAATCACGG
Source organism: Tichodroma muraria (assembly GCA_013390105.1). Lineage (NCBI taxonomy): Eukaryota > Metazoa > Chordata > Aves > Passeriformes > Sittidae > Tichodroma > Tichodroma muraria. Next base: position 19,945 of record WAAG01056180.1, on the reverse strand, counting down.
AATCCTGGAACCATGGAATCATTGAATCACAGAATCCTGGAATCCTGGAATCATGGAATCCTGGAATCATGGAATCCTGGAATTATCGAATCCTGGAATCACGCAATCACGGAATCCTGGAACCATGGAATCATTGAATCACAGAATCCTGGAATCCTGGAATCATGGAATCATGGAACCATGGAATCCTGGAATTATCGAATCCTGGAATCACGCAATCACGGAATCCTGGAACCATGGAATCATTGAATCACAGAATCATGGAATCCTGGAATCCTGGAATCTTCGAGTCCTGGAATCCTGGAACCATTCAGGTTGGAAAGGACCTCTGAGGTCACCAGTTCCAACTGCTCATCTGCCACGAAGCCATCTGCCATGTCCCTAAATTCATCCTGCTTTATCCATGGACAGGGTGGAGCCTCTTTCCTCCAGGACCTTCCTCAGGCCTGAGAACCTTCAGCGGCTGCTGGAGGTTCATGTTGACTTTGGACATGGATATTCAAAGGCTGCTCCTGTGCTTTTGGCAAAAAAAGGTCTTGGACCAGTGGGGAAGGGAACTCAAGAAGAAAATTGAGCCAAAATATGGGGAAATTTGGCCAACCAAGCCAAAAGGGATGGCAAGGAAGGAGAGCAAATGCCACAGCAGAGTCCAGCACCCCAAGAAGGATCCAGCTGATTTCCTACAAGTGAGAATCCCAACCACAGACAGGCAGAGGATTCCCATCCTCACACCCAGCCAAAACCCTCTCTGATATGGGATTACCGGGATGAAGCGGCACAGGGGGTTCCCAGGATCCAGGCTTCAACAATTACATGACAAGTTCCATTTTCACAGCAGTTGTAGCAAGCAGAAGGCAATAAATGCAATTAAAAAGTGTTAATGAATAATTAAAGTCACATCTTAGGCCAGACATGAGTCAAAAAGAGTAAAAGTCTGAGGCATGGTCAACTTTAAGTGTTTCATGCACAAATAACTCTTCATTTTTTCTTGTGATGTTTGCATTTGAGGGAATATCCAGAGTTAATTACCTGGGCAGAGTTCTGTGAGATTTAAACATTAAAAACTAGAATTAAAAGAGAACAATTAATAGATCAAGACAGATTATTAGAAGTATTTGACACTCCATCAGCTGTCAAGGAGTCTTTAACACAGATGGAAGCAGAATGGTTTCAGTTTTGTTTATACTGTTCAAAAACCTCCCTCTTTTCTTATTTTCTTTTTCTTTTTACAAGAAAAGAGTCTGAATCAGAGTCAAGTTTATGTTTTTTCCCCCTTGGACCCTCATGAAAAGCATCTGCACCACAATCTAAATATAAAATTTCATCTTTTTCCCCTTTTTTGAGGAAGAGAAGGGGTTTGTTTGGCAAAACAAACATCATTTAAAGCTGTCTGTGCTGCACCTCCTCCTGCCTTGTTTATCGGAGCATTTCTCAGGGAGAAATCCTGTTTGTTAAAGGGATTTGGCTGGCAGAACACACTTCCTTGAGCTCCCAAAATTCCACAGCAACAGGAATTATCCCAAAGGACCTTCACCAACAGCTCCACAGCAGGAAATCCAGGGAATACAACTTTCTATCCGTTTTTTCCAGCACTGACCCCGTGAGCCCAAAGCTCTGCTCCACCTCTGCTCCATGGGACGGACGTGCCCCAGCACAGAACCCTTGGAAGTGCTTCCCAACTTATCCCAGCCCAGGGGAAATGGCTCTGAGAGCCGTTGAGGGAACAAGGAATGATTTCCTTTCTTGGAGAGGGGTTGTGGAGGGCCCGTGCACGTTTTCCTCCTGGACTCTCAGCTCACACCTGGAGAGAGGCAGGGTGGGCACAGCGCTCCCCCAGGGACGGGGAAACAGCAAAAGCTTTGCCTTGGGACCACCAGCCCTTCCTGGCCACCTCAAATCCCAACAATCCTGCGGCTCCCAGGACGTCCAGGTGTGAACCAGGGTGGCTCCAGCGAGGGCTGGCAGAAAACACTTCCCTCAGCTTCCCTGAGCCCCCAAAATCCCACAACGACAGGAACTACCCTGATGTACCTTCAGCAGCAGCCCTGAGTCTCCCAGGACATCCAGCAGCTCCACCATGGACCAGGACGGCTTCAGAGAGGGCAGGAACCACCCCTGGGCACCTTCCCAGCTGCAAGGCTGGGTCACAATCCTGTTTCCATCAATTTCTTGGCGTCACTGAACCTTCAAAGCTGAAGGGGCTAGGGCAGGACCAGAGTTTGTCCTCTTCCCTACCTAACACTTTTCTCCAAGTTCTTCCATCTTGCAGTGTTTCCTCAATTCCTTTTATCTGAATAAAAATCAGTGGGAAACAGACTTCACAAGCCCTCAATCCATGGCTATAATGTATTTGTCCCAAAGTGATCAAATTCCTGCTAGAAATTTGATAAAAATATCTCTGGCAAACGCTCCAAAGCAAAGATATTCCCCCCCAAGGATCAATTCCAACACGCTCTTCCCTCACAGTGGTGAAATCCTGGTTGTGCTTTAGTTCTGTGAGATTCCCTTCTCACTCCACATTAATCTTTAACAGGAATTTCTGTAGGAATAATCTCACTGAATTCCAGTGTTTAGTCTGGGACAGGGAAAAAAAAATATTTCTCTCCCCAGCCCCTCTTCTTTAACACAGAGCATTTTCCCTTGGAATAACCAACCTATTTTGGGGAACGGAGAGACACAGCATATTTTAGCTGGAATTTTATCTTCAACTCCCTATTTAAATTGGCAAAAAAAAAAAGCCTCGAACTCTGAACAAGCTTTCAAAAAGGAAAATAAAAATAAAAGAGCCCTGATAGCTGCCTGAGCCTCCAGCACAGCAAGATTTCAAATTCTTGTGGTCTGAAAGCCGTTCCAAGATGAAGATTCCGGATGGGTTTTACGATTTGAGGCTGCCCCATAAATTTGTGGTGGCTGTGCAAGTGCTCCAGGAACTTCTGGAGAGTGGATGGGAAGAGAACAGTGAGAAATTCCCTGTTTATTGTCAGGAAGTGGATGCAGGGATAGCTCAGCATCAGTGAAACAGCTGTTGGGGGATGGAACAAGCAGAGGGTCCTTTCCCAGTAAAATCATCATGGAATGGTTTGGGTTGGAAGGGACCTTAAAGTCCCATCCAGGGACACCCCAGGGACACCTCCCACTGTCCCAGGCTGCTCCAGCCTGGCCTGGGGCACTGCCAGGGATCCAGGGCAGCCCCAGCTGCTCTGGCAATTCCAGCCCAGCCCCTGCCCACCCTGCCAGGGAACAATTCCCAATTCCCAGGATCCCCTCCAGCCCTGCCCTGGGGCAGTGGAAGCCATTCCCTGTGTGCTGTCCCTGCAGGCCTTGTCCCCAGTCCCTCTGCAGCTCTCCTGGAGCCCCTTCAGGCCCTGGCAGGGGCTCGGAGCTCTCCCTGGAGCTTCTCCTCTCCAGGGAGCACCCCCAGCTCTCCCAGCCTGGCTCCAGAGGGGCTCCAGCCCTGGAGCAGCTCCATGGATTCCTCTGGACTGTATCCAGCAGCTTCACATCCTTTGGATGTTGGATCCCAGTTCTGCAGGTGGAAATCACCTGAGCAGAGCGAATATCCTCAGGTGAAGGAATCAGGCTTCACTTTTGGGACATCCCTTGTAACAGTGGCCCCAAGAAATTGCTGCAAAAATCCTTGTTAATAATAATTAAAACCAAAGAAAAGCTGCTGCGTTCTACAGAGACATTGGAATTTTATGGACAGATAAAGGAAAACACTTCTGGAAACAGCTGGGACAGGAGTCACCAGGGCAGGGTTGCCTCATTCTTGTGATCAGCAGTGCAGCTGAAATCGGATTTTGCTCTGGGCTGCAGCCAGATTTCATCAGTTTGTGTTTGGGGTTTTGCACAACTCGAGCTCCGAAGGCTGTGCCAAATTCCGGGAGCAGCCTTTGCCGGGTTTATGGGATCCACAGAACCTTACAGAGGTTTATGGAGCTGCTCTCAGGGATAAGATCTGCTCAGCAGCACACAGGGCAAAACCCCAAACCCATTAACCGGGCAGGAATCCGTGACAGCGCTGGAACACCGAGGGACCCAGCGGGGAGAGGCTCCCCCTGCCCTGGCGGGTGTGGAGCAAATCCCTGGAGCAAGGGGACAACCAACGCCCTATGGCAGGGATGTGCCTGGCAGGGCCCGGCACCCCTGGGCTGTCCTGGCACTCCTGGGCTGTCCTGGCACTCCTGTCCCCAAGCAGAACTCTGCCCAGGGCTGTGCAGGGGATTTGGGGCTGGCTGGGGTAGGATAACCCTGTTCCTCTCTCCAATGGGAATGTTTGAGGATAACCCCGTTCCTCTCTTCCATGGGAATGTTTCAGGATAACCCCATTCCTCTCTCCAATGGGAATGTTTGAGGATAACCCCGTTCCTCTCTCCCATGGGAATGTTTGAGGATAACCCCATTCCTCTCTCCAATGGGAATGTTTGAGGATAACCCCATTCCTCTCTCCCATGGGAATGTTTGAGGATAACCCTGTTCTTCTCTCCCATGGGAATGTTTGAGGATAACCCCGTTCCTCTCTCCCATGGAAACGTTGGGAGATCTGTGCTCTCCTGCTCCCCTGAGGAAAGCTCCCTCCAGGGCTGAATGCACCAAGATCCTTGAGGAAAAGAGCTCTGGGGCCTGGATGCAGGGAAAACAGGGAAATTCCAAGCTGCTGGGAATTTTTTCTTCCCCATCTGTGGGTTTAGCACCCTGTGCCAGGCTGGTGCTGCCCCTTTGCTGCGGCAGGAGCTGTGGGGACAGCAGCGAGGAAATCTCTCAGGAATCACAGAATACCCCAAGGATCATCAATCCCAGCTCCCAGCCCTGGCCAGACCCCCCAACAATCCCAGCCTGTCCCTGGGAGCGTTGTCTGGAGCTCTGGCAGCCTCGGGGCCGTGCCCATTCCCCGGGAGCTGTTCCAGTGCCCAGCACCCAAATCCAGCTCATTTTCACCTCCTACACTTTCCCTGACCCTGCCTGACTCCAGCCCAGGGATTCTCCACTTTTTTCATCACATCCCAAGTGGGGAAATTCCCTCTGGCTTCTTCCATGAAAGTTCTCAGCCCTCTTCAGTTTCAGCTGATGTAAAAATCTCAGAGCAGCTCATCTGTGCTCACACATCCGTACATCAGGGTGAGGTGGGAAAATACATGGATTTTAAGAAACTTGATAAATTATACCACTTAATATGCAGGTTTATAATCCAATTAATTGATTTTATCAGATAATAATTTCTGAAATATTAGTCCAGGTTCCAAATGGTTCAGGTTCCTCGTTTCCATCCAAACAGGGGCCAGTTATCCTGGACCTCTACAAAGGGATAAAATCCTGGCTGAGCGCTTCTGCTTCATCTTCGCTTTCCTTCTTTTCACTTCTGCAGCCAAAATCTTCTGCAGGTTCATTGCTGCAGCCAAACCCATCCTCACCATTGTCCTGAAATCCCAGGGAACAGCCAGCACGCAGCGAACCCCATTCCCTGGGGGAAATCAGGGAGGGCCCAGGATATGAGACTGGGGATGGAACCTCCCCACGGAGCGGGATCGCTGCCAAAGCTGTCCCAGAGCCCAGGGCAGCTCTGCCCACACAAATCCTTGGGAATTGCACTGATCCTCCTGTGCCCATGGGAGCCTTGGGCTGTGCTTCCTCCTCCTGGAGATGGGAACACCTAGTTCATGGATTGGGAAAGGCTGGTGCTGATACATTCAGATCCCACAAATCCTGACTGCTGGACAGTTCCAGGGTGGGAATGGGTGGGACCAACATTTCACCTGGAATTCTCCTTTTTCCCACCATGCCGGAGTGCCTGTGCAGAGCCCCTGGAACGCAGCTCTGGGAATGCCCCATTCCCACTGGCACTACTGCATGGAAATCTCTTTTCCATGCAGGAAATAGATATTTTAGAGCAGGATGAATTGATATTTTTCTTTTCCAAGGCAATATTTAATTCCAAAACCAGATATTTTTATTATTCCTTGGATCAGGAGAGGCTGAGCAAGGCACAGACCCAGGAGCTGCAGCACTTTGGATCTCATCCTGCAGGGAGTTCACCTTCCACCCATACATCTCTCCAACCATCCATCCATCCATCCATCCATCCATCCATCCATCCATCCACCCATCATCCATCCCCCATCCATCCATCCATCCATCCATCCATCCATCCATCCATC
>WAAG01056155.1:0-32745 GCA_013390105.1 Tichodroma muraria | reverse complement strand
CTTCAAAGAAATTAAGGTATCAATTGCTGACTTAATTCAGCGTGGAAACGGATAGCCTTCCTAAGGCTAAGCCTGAGATCAAAGGAAATCTAAAAACCTGAAAGATCTCTTGGGGAAGAAGGGAGCAAAAGGTTGGATGGGCTATTAGAGGCTGCCTATAATTTAAGTGAAAAAAGAGTGGCTGGAAAGCCTCTTGCAGATGGAGGAAGCTCTTCAACACAAAGCAGCATTGAGTCTATTTCAGCTCAGCTCGAGTAGTTGAGTTTATTCCTCATCTCTGCCAGAGGTTACATTAAGGTTATGTATTTTTAACTGCCTTTCTGCAAAGCTGCATCTTCCATTTCAGCTATGTCCTACCTTACCTTGTCTTACCAGGAAGAAACTGAGTTGCTATAACCTGTCCTTTGACTCCCAGAGTTAAATTCCTTTTCAATGCAGCTGCATCCGTGCTCCCAGGCATGGCTGCATTTGATAGGGAGAGTGAACTGAATGATCTGAATTTCTCTTTGAAAGAATTAATGGCTTGGGAGCTGACCTGTCCCAAGAGAGGGCTGTAACATAGCTAACCTGAGGGCAAGAATTGAATATACAGTGGATACAGAAAACCTGGAATAATAAACAATTAAATTCTTTTTTTCAGCCCTGTTAGCTTTAGAGTTAGTCTGTAAGATCATGTAAAGTTTGTATTCACATCTCCTGTGGTGGAATGTATAAGACTGCAAATACTGTGCCTGAGGCACACGTTAATTGCTCTATAAAACCTCCCCACCCATCTTTTTTTACTTATTGGCTAATTTTATGCCCACTGAGGGGTTGTGTAAGACTAATTTTGCTGTACTTTTTTTAAACTAACAAGCAAGTCAGGCTTTCATATCATATATCACTCTTACATAAAATATTTTTTGACCTCGAAGCAATAGCAGCACAGATTTTGAACACAGATAGGCCTTAGTGGAAAGTTGGGTTAAAGATATATTTAAAGCCCTTTTAAAAGAAAGATTCTATGGAACTGTGAAGATTTTTAATCCTGGGGGCAGTTAGGAGCATGTGCTTTATTTCCATATGAAGGCAAGTGCCATGCGGTTTGGCAGTTGTGCAATAGCTGTTCCTTACAGCTTTTTTTATATCATGTTCTGTTTTTCTTTAAGTAACACTGAATCTGGCCTTCAGAGGCAGCACTGATAACACATGGCAGATTTTCAGCTGGGTAATGTGAGGATTCCTACTTGCTCTAGGGTCCTACAGACTGCGAGTTTGCATGGAAAGCCTTTCTAGGAGGAGGGAGGCTGAGTGCAAATGGCTTCAGAGGCTTCTCCCAGAGCATGAAATGTGTTTCCTATTACTGCTTACCAGTAGGTAACTTTTGGTTCCCTTTTTTTTGGCTGAATAAGGCTTGCTGGAGAAGCTGCTTCTAAAATAAGATTCATACTTATTATGGTGCTGCTTTTTCCCATTCCAAATCTTTAACAGAATTCCTTGAGCTTTTAATTGTGTACTGTGGGAATGTTAATGTGGAGTTTTTTTCCTCTGGCATAAAGAGTGCTCACAGTAAAAACCGTGGTGTGAACACTCTTTGAATCCTCAGAAGTTTTCATTTTAAGAGTCTTTGTGGTCTGAGATTAGAGCAAGTCACCAGTATATGGCACAAGAAATATGAACAGGTCTGAAAACTGTGGGCTAATAGAAGCAGCACAGTGCAGGGTAAAGCAAACTGTAAAAATGCAGGCTGTCAGCAAAGGATGGAGATTTAAAAGCAATTTTTGATTTCATTGTCACCTCTGTTCTTCAAATACTTTTTTTTTCTGCAGCAATAGACATTTTAGTCTGATTTGTCAGAAGAGCTTGAAGTCTCCAAAAATAATCACTCTCTAAGAAGGAAATGTACCTCTCTATGTAGTTGCTTCTTCCTACCTGTAAATATTTCCTGCCCAGCATGCTGCCTACCTTTTATCTGCAGTAGCCAAGGGTTAGGAGAGGCTAAACTGTTTGGCAAGACTTAGGTGTACTTTGAGATCTCTGTTCCCCTTCTTTCCCACATTTTTTTTCTCCTGCCCAAAGATCTAGTAAAGCACAGAAATAAGGATTCATCACTGCTAGAAGCTAATGGTGGTGAACTGGGTATGGGACCATATTAAATTAAAGCTTTTTTTTTTTTATTTTAATTTTCATATCAGCCAATAGCATTAAATTCTTTTTTCAGTCTATTGTAAACAGGGTTTTTACATCTCTCTTATCATTGGGTCACCAAATTGACTTGAAACTCTTTCTTCTCACACATACCAGACCCACCTTGTTGTGAGACCTAAGGCAAGCCTTTCTGCTGCTTTCAAGGGCAGTTCTAGAGTAGAAGTGGGCACAGATGGGAATAAAGGAATTGCATGATCTCTGGATTTTTACTGAGATTTCCTGTGAGTAGTGGGGAAAAGACAAGATAAGTAGGGACAGACTTTGGCCTCCTGGAAATGCGCTAAAATTGTGTGGTTTTAAACACACGTTTATGCAACATCTTTCTTGGCCTAAACCCTTCCTCTTAATCTGCTTTGCACCCACATGCCCAACATCTCTTTATACTTCTGTCTGAACACCCTCATCTGGAACAGGATATCAGGAGAAGCCTTGAATGTACCTGCATGAGTTTTTCTGCTCAGAATTTGAGTTTGACCCCCTCTGCTCTGACCGAGAGGTAACTTTGCCATAGCAATAACAGGTGAAACATGATAGTGCTTCCATGCTCCTTATTACAAAGTAATTGCCACCAGGGCAATTTTCCAGAAGGCAATTGCCTGTTCTTTACTGTAAAAAGAAACCTTTCAGCTCTTGGATGGGGTTCTGGTGGCAGAGACTTGCAGAGGCAGAACTGAGATTGGGATGCCCAGCATTGGAACTGACAACCCCAGAGCTTACTTCAGTGGGTTTCTATTGAATGTGGACTGTGAGACAGGTTATGAAAAGGGAATAGCTGGGAACTTGCTAGTGAACAGGAGTCTTACTTTTCAAGGAAATAGAATTAAAGCCACTTTGGAAATGAAAACAGTGTCAGCAGGCCAACTCATGTAATGTTTTAATATAGGATTGTCAGAGCTGCAGCCCCTTGAGCTCTGTTCCCCTCAGTCTTCTGTGTGCTTGTTGCAAGAATCTTTCTGTTGTAATGCTGCCCTGGGACCTGATTTAATCATCCTCTTTTCACCAAACAATAGCTGAAGGGGTTTCAGATATACTTCCTGCAGGCTGTTTTGCAAGAAATAATTGGAAATGTTTTGTGCTACTGATAATATTTAATACAAGTCCATTTAACTAAATAGGGAAAATCCATGTTATGGATTATGTCTGCATTGGTTTGGATAAATCTCCTATAGCTCATGTAACTCCATAAACATCTTCTCCCTGAAGTCTTGAGTAGCTGGGTACAGAGCAACACAAATGCAGATTTTTCCAGAAATAGATTAACCCAACTCTGTTAACATTTGGTGATCTTCAGCTGGAGTCCCCAGGTGATTTTTTTGCAGTGTAGTAGATGCAGAGCATGTAAACTGAAGAATTTGAATCTGAGTTTCTGTTGTTTTTAGGGAATGATAATTACTGGGCTATAGTTTCCTACAGCAAAGTTAAGTGCTATCTTTTCAGGCTTTTGGGAGTGCTCCATGTGAGAAAAGAGCTTCCACACTCAGCTCAAAAATGTCTTAACACACTTTCAGAGCAAGAATACTTTTCCCCATGGAGGTGCTGATACAGGGAAGGATCAACAGAAAGGCTCAGTCCCTACAGTGGCCTGAGTGGTTCTGTCTTTGGTATCAGTTTTGTGTCTGGTAAGTGTTCCATCATGAGGCAGTTAAACTGCTTTTATTATGCCAGTAAATTTTGTATAACTTCTGTTCAGATCATCTCACCTCGAATTTCTATCCTCCCTGGAATCCCAGTGTCTGTACTTTCTGGCTCAAGTGATAAACTGAGCTGGATCATTTTCTATGTGTTCTCTGTATTGGCTATATAAAAACACTAATTTCCTGTTTTTATCAGTTGTGCTGCTCTGTAAACAATGGTCTTTCAATAATTCAGTCTATCAGAATTGAGTTTACCACACTACCCCCCCCTCCCTCCCCCAAGGATAATCTGCAAATTCCAAAAATATCCTGCTTTAAATGAGCTTTTGATCTGGAAGTGTTTTAATACCTCTTACAAATGTTATATCTGGATGCTTCTGGAAGGCAAAGTATTTCTTTGGAGAACAGAGATCAAGTTCATGCCCTTAAGAGTTCATGTAGGTGGCAGGAAAATAAATATTAAATTATATAATCTAAAATTAGTATTAACCTTGGGCACTCTGGGAAAAATCTTCATTAATTTAAACCAAAGTGTCTCAGGTATTCAGATAAATGATTGTTTACTGGGGTTAATTAGTTGTAGTGGAGACAGTTGCGGTATTCATTATGTTTTCTTTGCCTGATTTGGAAAGTCAGAGTCAGTGTCCTACCAAGCCAGACATATTCTGGCAAGGAAGAGTCATTACAGGCATACCTGCTGTCTTATATGGACTGCATCAGGTGACTTCAAAATGATTGTTTATCATATTCAGCTGCAATTTAAACAATTTATGCAGCGATTGGATGTCACTGAAATATCTGATCTGCTGTTTTCTTCCAAGCTGCAGCAGAAAAGAAGAGCAGATGCACTGTATTTGCTCTTCTTTTTTTCTCCCCTTAAGTCTTTATCCTGCAAAACTTTAAACAAATACATTTCTGGTTGCTAGACTTTGGTGTCAGTTTATCACCTCTGTAGTGGTTCTGCACTACATGTGCTGTTTTAGAAAAAAAGGGTTTGGGTATTCCTGATATTAATGCTTTTGTACCATAGAATCATAGAATAGCTTGGGCTGCAAGGAGCCTTGAAGCCCATCCAGTTCCACCCCCCTGCCATGGACAGGGAACCTTCCACCAGACCAGGGTGCTCAGAGGTCATCCACCCTGGACAACCCATGGACTTTTCCAGGGATGGGGCAGCCACAGCTTCTCTGGGCAACCTGTGCCAGGGTCTCACAGGGTAGAATTTCTTCCTAATACCCAATCTAAACCTACCCTCTAACACAAAACAAATAATGCTTACTTAGTACTGACCTTAAATAAGAGCAGAAGGAAACTTTGTCATCTGTATGAAATTAAAACAGATCTTAAATTCTTTTCTTTCCTTTCCTTTCTAACCAACAGAAGTACTCCAGAAACACAGTTTCCAAGGCCAAACTGGCTAACATCTCAGAGGTCATGGCTAGACCTGTAATGAGCAGCAGTGTTGACACCACTTCCTCAATGACTTACTCTGTTCCCCCAACAGGGTCTCACTGTGTAACAGTGGAGAAGCTCAAGAAGTGTATGGGGGAGCCTTCAGGATATTTGAGGTTGGCATGAGAAAATAAGATTATGTAATCAGTTAAAAGTCTGAGAGTGGTTCTTTCTCTGTAATTTAATTAAGCAATAGTCTACCAAGTGCTCCCCCTTCTCTGAGGCAGTCGAAGTTATGCATCATAAATTTTGTGCCAGGGACTCAATCAGTCTGGAGAGCAGTCAGCATGTGCCAGAGGTTATGGAGATAACTGGAGAGGAAGGTTATTTTTCTGCACTGTGTATTCCTACCCTGTTGATGTGGCAAATGTATTTAAAATTAGTTTTCAGATGTTTTTAAGCTGTAACCTTCAGGAGAGGAGTTTGGTACAACTTTGTCAGGTATGAAGGGGTTGCCAAATCTTGCAAATAATTTAGGTTTGAATCTTAAAAATTATTCAGGTTCTTTGTTGGATGACTGAATAATGCTGTGTTGCTACACCTTTAACTTATATGTTACTTGTATATATGTATAAATAACATACATATAACATAGATATTAATATATACATGTATATATAATATATAACTTGTTCCATTCTTTTGTAAGTTTAAATGCCAAGGAAAAATTACATGCAGAGTGATATAAAAGAAAACTGGTTTTCACAATATAAGAAAAATACTTGTCTGGTTGTTGGAATAGAGTTCTGTTCTGCTTCCTCCCCAGTGGGGTCTAACTCTCATAATTCCACATTTGGAAATGAAGTGTTTGCTGTCTTTTGTGCTGGTGTGCTCTGCTTGTTTAACTTCAGGTTTTATCGGTAAATTTATCCTTCCACATGTAGCTTCACTGATTGGGCAACATTATACATGTGAGTAAAGATTACATTTAAGGATCTGCAGCAAGAAGTCTTATTCATCTTGTATTATTTTATTCCAGACTATCAATTCCTGTTATTTGGTGCAAATGGGCTCCACAAATCTCATTATCCTTCACGTAAAAATGCAGCTGTATAATTTTTAAACGGCTGAGTGAGGATGAGGGAGCCACTTCTCTGGGCCAGAGTGAGTGAGTTATTTGGAGTCATGCCTGAGACTCTGCTCTAGTTACTAAAATTTCCTGAGAGCAACCCTGTAGTATGACCCTGCAAGCTCAAAATACTAAGATCAAGGGGTTTATTAACTAGAATTTAGAAGACTTCAACGTGAAAGCAGCTCTGCTTTTAAATCTCCCCTGTACATGTATAGAATGTGTTTCATGTAAGTTAATGTTCAAGCCAAAACATGCAAGTTAGGAAAATTTGAAAGTTTGAGGCAGGTTCCATAAACACCAACACTGTCTTTAATCAGCCCCAAAATTTCATCTGAGAGGATGGTTTTCTATAATGCTTTACCACAAGGCAGGTGGTTGGTGGCATGAATAGCTACAGAGAAAACCCACGTTTTTTGGCAGGGAAAATCCTCATTTGATTAAAACTGCCTGATAGTCCTCATTCTTATATCTATGGATTGTTGCAACCTCTGGTGAACTGCAGTGTTTTTCCTGGAGCAATGTACATGGAAAACTGCCTGCAAACTCCAACATGCTGCTCATTTGTTGCAGCAAACGGGGAAAGCACTAATAGGATTTCTGTTCTGCTTGATATACCCACATGAGGAATTAACCTCAATAAAGGCAACTGCGTAGAGGCATGTCGTTTCTCTTTAGGGGCTTAGGATAAGTTATTTGCAAAATTCACTTGTTTGAGGTTTTTTTTTAAAGCAAACAATGAATAATGATTTAGAAGAATCAGCAGGTTTCTTTATATATTCATTCATATATTTCAGCAACACTTTTAAAACAGCAAATAATTTAAAAGCAAATCTGTGTTGCCACTCTCTGCTGACTTTCTGGTAGAGCTTCCCAGTAGCACATTTGTGACCAAAATGATCCCAGGCAGACTGTTTATTCCTGTCATAAACAAACCTGTAGTCTAAAAGCTTTTAGAAAGTCCAGAAGGTTGATTTTTCAGCATGGTAACAATTAACAATACACTTTTTGTAAGCCTGTCATGAGAATGGTGCCTTTTTGGGGGCTTTTGAGTATTGAAAAAAGGGAAGTAAAGCACTTTGAGACTGCATGGTGTCAATGGCCTAAGGAATGCAGGTAGGATCAATTCAGCTTTTTTCTTTTCTGGCAGTTTGGGGGGAAAAATGGCCTTTGGAATATGAAATGTATATTGGGTAGCTATAATGTTTATTATGTACTACATTTTTTCTGTTGGGTCAACCAGGGTAATTATAGAAGGAGCTGCCTGTACCACTTTCTGACCCTTAAAAGGACTATGAAAATGTGATCCCAGCTGAAATGTAAAGATCAACTGTCTGGTCACTAATCCCCAGGAAGAAAAAGGTTCTCAGATGGTGTCTGCAGGGGTACACAGGCAAAAAAAACACCTCCTTAAGTCACTGCTTTCATGTGATTTCCAAGCATGTAGTCAAGTCTAAAAACTGGGGAAGGAAAGAATGATTTTTATCAGTGTGCAGAGACAAGCTCCTTGCATTTTACTCTTGAGGCTGGAAATGAGCTGTTTTCTTTGCTGCTTTGAATTCAAGGGCGCAAATATTGTGCTGACCAGATTCTCTCTGGCTGCCTGCTCAACAAAAAAAATACTTTTTTGGCTACCCTCAAGTCTACTTGCCTTCCTTTTTCAAGTTCTGTTCCTGGATACACTGAGCAGATGCCATGCTGGACTATGTATATGCCAGTCATTTGTTTGGCAGGGTGAACCAGATCCTTTATGATTCCCTAGGGCTTGGGAATTGGTGGGGTGGAACAGACACATTGGGGGAAGCTTCTGCTGCAATGAACAGGCATTAAAATCTTGGTGATGCCTTCTAGCCAGTGTTTGCCACAATTGTGGTTTAAAAGTCTTGGCCATAAGCTAGTCCCAGAATATTTGGGATCTCCTAGCCCTGCTGTTCATCTTGCCCTTGCTCAGTTATGTCAATCAGGCTTTCACCTACCCTTGAGGTCTGGGTAGAGCAATGTGGAATGGTACTCAAAGTTTCCTTTGGGCACAGAGTCCTTGCCCTGTAGAGCAGAACAGCATCAGAGCAAGGAAGGCACAGGCTGCAAACTTCATGGTGCTGCTGAGCAACCCCATATTGAATAGGTCTCCCTTAAGTCAGTATGATTTTAATTAAAAACTTGTTCTTAAGGTGAAAAGTTGTTGATTGACCAGACTTTTTTAGAAGGTGGGATGGTTGCTTCAATCCAGCTTAAATACAAAGAGTTAGCAGCTCAGGTTTGACTCTACTTGGAGTTAAAACTAGGGGTAAACATGAGATTTTGGTTGGGATTTGACTCAGCCATGTATGTAGATGGTCATATTCCAGGATATTAATGTGTTAATCACTGCAACAAAAGCTCCACTGTTGGTTAACGGCACAGGTTGCTGAAAGATTTTCTATTGTGTATGTAAGAGCCTCTTTGGTTTGGGAATTTTCAAGGAATTCGAGCCAAAGTCCTATGTTTATAAATTTGTCGATATTCTAGAAACAGTGACGAAAAACCCTATTGAGCTTTGGATAAACTGGGGTGCTGCATCTCTTCAGGCAACACATGTCACAGTAATTGATGTGTAATCTTGCAGCCAGAGGAGCGGGAAGTGCTGCAGCGTTACGTAATGCGCCGAGCCCAAGTGGGGCATCACGTACGGCTGATGCCTTTTAATTATATCCCATAAGGGCGAGGGAAGGATCAGTGTGGTGAAACAGCTTATTGATTGCTGCATTCATACATGGGCCTGCATACATTTAGACACTCAGGAGCGAAGGGAAATGGATGCTGATGTTGTGTGTGTGACCTTTGAGTCCTGTGTCTGCAGCTTGCTTAACCAGCCAGCAACAGGAGACAGGCTGGGAACAAGTACCCTGACATTGTGAAGTCAGCCTTGGGTGATTCTATGATACGGAACACAACCTGTGTTTTTCTGGAACACTGAAGAAAGTTTTCAGTTTTTTACTTGACATAAACACCTCTGTTACACCCTTAAAACTGCTCTACAGTAGTGGTTAAAAAGAAATTTTTTTTATTAGTGCTGATTAAGCACACTGGAACTTGCATAAGATTTAATCTATATTCCATTTCAGCTTGTTAAAGGCTGTGATGCTAATTTCTTCTTAGTGTCAAAGTGATATATTTCTAAATATCGGTTAATAGTGAGAGAGCAAGAAAAGTTAAAAACAAGTTTCCCGAGAGCCAAAACGGACAGCACAGATAATCTAGAAAACTTTAGTGAATCAGCTTCAGCAGTAGATGGGAGCCCTTGGCAACATTGTGTTTCCTTGCTCTCTCTGCAGCTTATTTTCCTGCTGCAGCATGGGGAAAGCTTTTTTGGCATTCTCCGTGTTTGAGCATAAAAGGTTCAGCTTCTGTCTTAAGTACAGCTGGCACTTTACACTGTACCCTGGCAAAAATAAATACTGTGGGTTTGATAAGGACATAATTCAATGGAACCTATAGGAATTGCTAATTAGCTGCAGTAAAAAATAAAATTACAACAGCAGTTGATTATTTGGCCTTTCCTTGAGCAGGGCAGGTAATAGGCATTGCTTTTGATTCCTCCGCAGCAGCAGGAGTAGCAAATAAGTAATAGGTACATGTGTCAATATTGGATAAGGAAGTAGGAAACTGGATTGTTATAAAGGCAGTAAGCTAGAAACAGTCTTCTACCTGAATTACCATAGGTTACCCCTGTGGAAGTAGGTTAGTAGGAGGGTTAGAGACTTTAAAATAAATAATGGAAGCTTTAAAAGCTTTGCTTGACAGCATTTGTGATCATGCTAAAAGGAAAATCACATTTGCCTGCCTGCAGATCAGCCCATGTGTTCTCTCTGATGCCTTAAACCTCAGCTGTTCCCAGGCTTTTGCTTCCCTTCTCCCCCTTCCACACATACCTTTGGCTCACTTCTCTTAACATACGCTTCTCTTTCCTGACACAGCACCATAAAACTGGGTTATAAACCAGAAATTGTCAGGAAAACCACATAAACCTTTCTACAACTTTGGCAGAACAGCCGTGCAGCAGCAGAGCTTAATGAAACACTGACAACTCCCACAGTTGCCAAATATGAGAAGGGGAGGACAATTGTAGGAGGTTGAGAAGCAATAATTGAGCAGAGACAGAAAATGGGAGAGCTGGATGATGAAATCCTTTGAGAGGCCTGTCACTTATTTCCTTAATTCCATTTTCCAGAAGTGTTATTTAACCCACCGTGGTTGCTGCTGGCATGCTATTGCTTAGGGAGTTTCAAAAGGCAGAATAGCTTTGCCAGAAGGAGATATTACTCTTCTGCAGCTTAAAAACACCTCCAGAACTCTGTATGTGAAACACCACACTAATATTTCTGAAGGTGTTGAGGAGCAAGGGCTTTGTTTTATTACCAGTTTAGCTGATCTTTCAAAATGGATGGCTGTAGTCTAGGTACAGACATGGCGTGAAATAGTTTCCAAATTTTTGGAAGTTAATTCTGTTGTGACAATGTTGACTTGTGTGCATCCAACTCCTAAGGAAATCTAAAATTTGAAATACAAGGTTTAAGGAAATGTCTGACAGTTTTCTTACATCTCTAACCTAATGTCATAATTTTAGTTTTCTTATTAATCATTTGTTCCTGTGTCTCTAATGTAGATGCATATTTTGTATACAGCCCTGTCCTTATGATAGGGAGTGACTAAAGCAGAAATGTGGGTGCATTTTAAAGGCCTGAGTGTGCTAGAGAAAGTTTGAATGTCACAGCAATGCCGGAAGCAGGTTCCTGTGCTAGAAAGTGCCCCAGACAGTGCCCCAGCCCTCTCCCCTGCAAAGTATCTCTTTGGTCCTCTGAGATTTTCCTGACCATTCCAGGGTGACTTCAGCTGGTAGTTTTGGAAAGATTTTTCTGCTTTTTGCCCTTGGATGTCAGATTTTTGCTGTGCCATATTTTCTGCAATATTCCTATTAATTATTTGTTCTCTTGATTATCTCTCTCCTCAGTGCCCCTAACCCCATCCAATGGTGGAATTGTGCTTTATCCCTCCAGTCTTGTGTCCCACAAAAAATTCCTTGTTTGCACAGAGGAGGTAGCCCTGTATGTATCATCCAGAGCAGTAACAGAGCAGCTGAGTGAGCTGAGAGCACAGCATCCCAGCCCTTGTACAGCCATCCCTGCTGACAAGAGCTAACCAGGAGGGGGACGAGGGAGAGGAGAGACTTCTTGCAAGTGGGTGATGTTTGTGTTCCCGCAGGGTTCGGCTTGCAGAGTGCACGTACTCCTGCCTGTGAGATGTGCATAATGTGCTGACAGCTCGTGAATGTTGCAGGCTAAGCACAAGAGCTCTGATTCGACAGGCACAAGAGGAATTTCAGGATGTGAATTTTACCAGTGGGAAGATTGAAGCCACAGTTTTAAGATGCTGTTTATGCAGTAGTTGTTCCTGAGACACTGAGCGAATCAAGATGCCTGACAGCTTGCCAGGCAATCATTTTAATGTAGGAAGCTATCAGCAATGAAAAACCTCAGTTTTGTTCTGAGTTTTTCCACCTGCTCTCTTGCAACTGAACTGAGCCTTGTGATCACAAGTATTGGTCAATTTTTCGCCAGTGTTGTTGCACTGTTTGCTGCTTCTTCCAAGCAGCTTCTGAACAAGCGCTTGGCTTGAGCAAGTGCCTTATACAGGCTGGGCAGGAGTCATTGAATGAAACACGAAATTTTCACCTAAAAATCAAGTCCTGTATAAGCTTCATTTCTTCTCACCCCAGCAGCTGTAAGATACTGTCTCATTAGAGGTGTAAATTAGAGACTGTCTCGTCTCATGTGCTACCAGACTCTGATTTCAAGAAGTACTTAAAATTATTTCCTTCTTAAAAGCTTGTACTCTCACTGCTCAGATCATGGTAATGGGCACCAGGAGAAATTACTGTGCTTTTTTTTAGCCCTTCCCTGCTGGTCAGAGTTCCTGTTTCAATCCAGAAGTTAGAATGTGGTTTCTCATGGGTGCAACAAACTCTATGTGCTGTGCTGACATACAAGTGCTGACTGTACCTCAGTCGTGCTCAGACCACCAGTCAGGCCTATTCCAGTGCAGTGGTTCAACACGTATTGGCTCAGGTGTGGTTTCTCTGGCAGTTCAGAGTCCCACTGTAAGCCATGAAAGTCTTTAAATCTGAGGGGAGATAGCAAGAAGCAATAAATATATGGCCAAGGTTTCATGATGTCAAAACAGGCATTGCAGCTTGTTTTTAATTTCTCTGGGAGACACAAATGTGTGGCAAGTCTGTATTTTTATTTTATATATGAGAATGCATGTTTGGCTGAATTTATGAAATTATTCTGAACCCCCTACTCCTCATACAGATCCTCCAAAGCTAAACTGCTTGAGTTTGCAGTGGTGGTTCTTATAATTTTTATGTGTAAGATGAAAAACAGATACCAGGATTCCAACTCTTTCACAGCTTTTGGACAACCATTGGTTCTTCTTGATATACTCCTTAAAAATAGTCTAAACAAAGCAGATTGTATAAGCAATGCAGTTTTAAACAGATCAATGTGAAATATTTTTAGCAGCATGCAGTATTTTATACAAGGATGAAATTGTGGAATAGAAAACATTTGCAGGGCATGACAGCTTCTTGTTCGTTCAGAAATTTGTATGGTGTTTATTTAAAGTGTATAAACAAGTCTTTAGGTGATGATTTTTAACAAATGAAAATAGGACCTTAGCATCCTATTCCCATATCAGATCTTATTGTTAAGCTTATAAAGAACTATTTTTCCCCCAATAGAACTTATCAAAAAGAGATTTTGAATAGAAACTGCTGCATGTGACTTAATCTTTCTTCCATGTAACTTGTGACCTCACGCAGCCCTTAGACTGATGGTGACACAGTGAGCATTTCCTGTGAACCGTGAGCAGTGCTGGTCCCACTATTGTTGGGCACTTTTTTTGTCTGGGAAAAAACAAACCCTTATTTACTAGAAGCCAGTGTCCTGTTTGTTTGTAGCTGGCTGGGAAATGCCATATTACAAGGGTCTCAGTGGCAGTAGTCACTCCTAACAGAAGCTGTTGTTGTGTTTTGCTCTTTTTCTCACTGATTTGTATGAGACTTCTGAGTCTGCCTTGTGACCTGCTCCACATTCAGTTCACGCCACAAATACTAACCTTGTTTATCCAATATGTTTTTTCCCTCCTTGGTGTTTCCTCAGATTAGCTGTCAGTAAAAGGCTAAATAATAATCCTGCAGTTATTATTCCTCCCCCGTGAGGCCACCAGGCTGCTTTTCCAAGTTGGCAGATGCTGTAAGAGCTGCTACCTGGCAAGGCAAATGTGGAGGTGGAAAGTTACAGACAAAATAAAGGAACAGCATTAAATTGGTAATGGGATGCAGCTGCTTTGGCCTTTGAGTCTGGATGTGAGTCTCAGCAGTCTCTGGTAAAGACATGTGCTGCGTGGAACCACTCTTGGCCATACAAAATCAGTCCCAGACGAGCCGTGGCCTCTTCTAGGGGTGTACAGCAGATTTCAGCAGTTGGGACATTTCACTTTTGGCTGTAAGAGGTTGTGGACAGGCTGTCACATGGATGACAATCTCATGGCTGTGCTGCCTTGAAATCCAGTCCAAGCCAGCATCCGTGCATCTGTTGTGCACGTCAGAGACTAGATGCTGCAGGGCTGCTGGGCCAGCACGTAACCATAGCCAAGTTTATTAAAAATGCACCCCCTAGCTGAGTCCTTGCCACTGAATGGGGATGTCAGAAGGAACTTCTTGGTGTCAGAACATTCCCTCTGTCTCTACATTTCTGCTTATTGTTGTCTTTCCTGCCTCAGTTGCCTTCTGAACTGTCTTCCCATTTTAAAATATTGCATAAAATGGTGACATTCTGTAGGTTTAGCAGCATACATAAACAGAGAAAAGAACTATTAGGATATGCAATTACCTTCCTCAACTTTCTAATGCCCTTGCAGACAGAATTTTTATAAAGTTTCATTTTTGGAGCTCATTCTTGTGAGGCAGAAAACCTCTGGAAGACTTAGGGGGGGTTCTGTGGTTTAAACACAGACACACACACATATACACACACAATTTCTTTAAGTATTTCAATTTTCAGTCTTTTTTTTTTTGCTTCTTCTGCCAAATCACCCATGCCAACTTAAATATGCATGTCACGTATGCAGATACTAAAACCAGAACAGCATCTTTTAAGGGAAGAATAGTATTTTAGGGTTGGAGTTCTTTTGGTCTGAAATGTTCTCATTTATATGAAAATGTCTAGCACTAAAGCAAGCTACTGTTGAAATTATGAAGGTCCTGCAGACTCTGCCAGCATGAGGGTGAATTTTAAGAAGAGCATCTGTGAGGTACCTTTTGAAGTCTCACCTCATGGGACAGTGGAGGTCATGCTCAGTGCCTCAGAAAGCTCTTTCCTGGGAAACTCCTGGTAGAACATGGCTGTGAGCTTTACAAAAGTCTGATTTCCCAGCAACAATGCTGAGCACAGACATCAGAGGTGATGCCTAAATCTGTACAGAGAGAGAAGATCTGGGCACTAGAGCTCTTCAGAGTTTTGGTTCACTGGGCAGACTGAGCTTACCAATTACACATCTCAACTTTCAGATCTAGAGAGCAAACACGAAAGGAAACTCTGGATAATTCACTTTCCTGCCCATTGCTACAATGATTGCTCTGATTGCCTGTGCGTTGCTCAGGTGAGGAGTCTGTCAGGTTCAGGAGGGAGTTCTTCCAGCAGCAGATTAATTTTTTCCTGTACTGCTTTTAATTTTCATGTGCACCCGCTTCCCACCAGGAGTCTTCTCTAACCCACTCAGTTGTTTTCCACTTGAGTTACCAATTAAATTCTGATGTGACGATCTCACAGTTTGCATACTTACAGTAAAGCCATACGCATCATTTAATAAATGGTAAAGTTTGGAATTCTGCATAACTGTATGTAAATCACACATGATGATTTTATAAACTGCTGGGTTACTCTTGGAATGCAATTTTTCAGGGCCCTGCCACTTAGCTTATGGAAGCAGTCCCATGGCATGGCTTCTCTTGTAAGAGAGAAAGCAGGCTGTGCTCATGTCAGTGATTCCTGCCTTTACCCAATCTATGGGAATGGCTCATGTTTCACTTGAAAGTTATCCCTTTCCTGTTTACTTGGGGGAGCACTCAAAGCTTTTTCAAAATTCTTCCATTTTCCTTGGCATGGGGCTATTAATTCTTGTATAGATTTTTATTGTGGCCTCTTTTTCTAAAGATAGATATTTTGGCTGCTAATGAGTAGTTCAATAGAACAAATATCAAAGTGGTTTTTCTAAAGAAGAATCTTGAAACATAATGTTCTTGGGGTTTCAAGTGTCCATTTTATCCTTCCATAAAAGCTACATCTATGGCTCTGTTCTGAAATCATTGAGATTCATGTCTTCTGCAAAGTAAGCCATTTTCACTGTAAATATTTAGATTCGGGCTTTTATTTATTATACTTAGATGTTAGGAAGATCACCCTTTGCAATAAGTAAAAATAAATTCTTCCCAAGAAAGCATTTCAATCTGTCTCCTCTGACTCACGCATGGAAAGATAAAACTCATTAATTTTAGTCATGTATCAAAGGTTGGGTAAAAAACCTTTTTTCCTTCCTTTTACTGACCTGTAAAATCAAACCAGACCTTAATCTGATTTTGAGTTATTACATGCAAAGTTGATCTTGAAAGTATTTGAAGTCAAATACTGAGTGTTTTTTTAATAATTTTAGGACATTTTTATGACAGTTAGCTGTGGTTATAAAGCATAAAAAAATACCTGTCTGTCCAGCTTAGAAATATGCAGGTTTTGCAGTTGAAGGAGAAATATTTGTAAGCAGTTTTTAGTTCTCTGCAGAAGTCATTTCAAATCATCATTTCAAATGGTATNTTTTTTTTTTAAAGATCTGTATACAACACAGAGAAGTGTCATTGTTGACTGGAGACAAAGTGGTGGCCTCAAGGACAGAGGGACAGTAAGCTGTGCCAACCCCTGGTGTCCCTGATTTGCACTCCTATTGCTTGTCCCTGACCTACCAGGGTTTCATTGTTGTTTCTGCTCATAGTTTCTATTAAAACAAATTAATTGTCTCAGTGGATGTTGAATTATTAAAAGAGAATCTCTTTGTGTCCATTTTACTTAAATATGTCTATTTGATTGTTTATTTACATAAGATGTGATGAGGCTTGTTAGGCTGATGACAGAGCTCTTGCCAGCCTTTGCCCCTGTGTTTAAAGCCTCTGTATGATTTACTGCAAAACCTTCCCAGCATCTCGCAAGTGTTTACTGACGGATGAGCTCAATCGAGACTCCTAGTTCATAACTCACAAGTCACAACATAATTCAGAAAAGAAATGTCTGCTTTCAACACACAGCCCTTGTGCAGTGAAACACCATCAAGTTATTCCAGATGTTGGTGATCACTGCAATAAAGATCCCTGACGTTGGTTAAGCTGCAGCCTCTCATTGTGTTTGAAACAGACTCTGCAGGGGCTTGGCCTCACACAGTAGCAATCTTGGGTGTTTAACCGCTGCTCCCGGGATGGCCCTGTGCAGGCAAAATGTGATAAGTGTTTACATGTTGCCATTTCTTCTGTGTCCTGCAGAAAAATCATTCACCCTAAATCAATCACGCCCATCCTTTAGTTTTACTTGCCGTGAACCAAATGTTTCCTCTTCCCCATCATTAATTAATTTTTAAGCCAGCTCAGGCACTGATAAGTGTCAACATCCTGGAGCAGGTGAAGTGCCAGTTAAATATGAGGTGCCTGAACCTGCTTGTGTGCTTGGGAAGCTGTTGAACCTGGTGAAGTTAAAGGGAGTGTTAAAACCACAGGGAGATGGAAGTTTTCCTTGCACTTCTGCTTGAATTGCTGGCTTCCTAACTTGCATCTTTGATGAGGATAGTGTTCATGAAGAGAAGCTGGATGGTGCAAATAAATGTTGCTGTCTGGAGGCACTGTGGCTTCTTGAACAAGAGATTTAGGTCTAATATGCAAACACTCACAGAGTTATGAGTCAGCTCATAAGAGTTACATCTCAGCCAAAACTTCCATGTTTAAAAGTTTTACATCAGCAAACACAGGAAAAGCTAAGCAGGAGATAGTGATTTCAACCATGATGTGAACATGGTGCCACCTGTAAAAACACAGCCCTTTCCTAAAGATCTAAATCCTATGCAAAAGGAGTCAACGGTTCCATGGTAAGTACTGATGTGGAGTATTGGCCTCAGTACAGGCCTGCAGCTGCCCTCAGCAAAGAAAGGTGGCTGAACCATGATGCCATTCCCTGTGGCACGACGTTCATGGCAAACAGAGGTTCGGAAGTTTCAGCAGGGGAAGGTCTCTTCCAATAACTCTGTACTCATCAGGGCAGCTGTCACTGTTAGTTTGTTCATTAGCCAAAGTTGAGTCAAATCACACAGACCTTGGCCTCAGACCTGGATTTTTAATCCTGATGATGAAATTGATTATTTATACCAGAAAATAGCTTATTTTCCATAATATAATCTCTATCACCACAGAGTGCGCAACACTCTTGGGAAAATCTCATCTGTCTTGTGGAAGAAGTCAGTGTTGCTGGTCAAGATTTGGTGCTGCTTTAAACAGCAGCAGATTAGACTTCCAAATTTGCATCAGGGGCTATTTTGGGCAGGGATTGGTATAATCCTGCTTGGTAATGGATGCCTCAGTGTGCTGAGCAGGGAGCACAAGGTATGGGTCTGATCTCTCCAGCGAAGGTCAAATGCTGCTCACACTCACCATGGGTTATATGGGTTTGGATAATAAATGGTTTTCCTTCCTGGGATAAAGACACTGAGTTTTTCTGTCTTGGCATCAGTTGGACTGCAAGAAATAGATTATTTTGTTTTGTTTTTAACGTTTTTCTAAGAACCATGTCAGAGTGTTACCTGCCCTGTGCTGATAAACGAGCGGGAGGCAGGTCCCAGAGGAGCTGGCGTGGCTGCTGCTGTGGCCAGTCTGCCATCTGCAGGCCACTGCTCCGTGCTGGGGATGTGGAGAGCAGGACTTGGGAGCTCTTTCTTCTCCAGAAATTATTATTTCTAGCAAGTTGTTGTTTTCTACTAAGTGCTATGTAGTAAATTTTAACTTTTTCACATCTGATCCTATGAACAGTCATGTCTGTTCTTAAAGAAAGCAAAGACAGTGGGGATGAGCGAACCTTAGATTTATCTAAGTTGACAAATAATTGCTAATTGTTGGTTTTATTGTCTGTCGTTCATTTTGTAAGTAAACATTTTTGTGCTTAGAAATGGGACATTTCATAAGACATTCAAATTCTGTCCTTCACTCTCTGTCCATTAAATCTTTAATAACCCTTTTGTGGGGGTGGTCTTAGATGAAAACCGCACCACTGTAATGTTCAATTTTGAATTTTAAAAGCTTTGTTGACCTGTGTATATGACAGCCAGGCAGATTCCAAGCACCCAAAAATCTTCAGGTCTATGTTCCACAAATCGATAGAGGATTCAGTAGCAGAAATACTCCAATTGTTACCTTCTTATTGCCAGGTATTTGAAAGGTAAACAATCTGTGCTTTCTTTAGTTCTTTTTAAATATTGCTAAAGAATCTTAAATGAATTTTTAATTTGGGAGAGAAGTCACTGTATGTAAATTAACCTCAATTTACCATTTTCAATGTTTTAACAAAACTTCATGTATAGAGTGAAATGTTTGGTGTGTACCAGATAACCTTTCCATCATTTTTGTCTTCGTTTTAGGTCTTCCTGAACAATACTACAGCCTCACTTGGTTCCTCAGCCCTATCCTGGGCTTGATCTTCACTCCGCTCATAGGTTCGGCCAGTGATCGCTGCACGCTGAGCTGGGGCCGCCGGCGGCCTTTTATCCTTGCTCTCTGCATTGGTGTCCTCTTTGGAGTTGCACTTTTCCTCAATGGCTCTGTGATAGGTAAATAACAAGGAAATCCCCTACATGCATCCCCTGCTAATGTACCTGCTTTGAGATTTTAATGTAGGAAGTAAAAATCGTGTTCTGCAGTTGGTTTACCTCATATTTAATGTTAAAATCATTAGAAATCTCCACAACCCTGCATTTGAGCTCTGTCCATCTTGCCTGTTATTATTTGAACTCACGAGTTACAGCACTGTGCTGAGCATTGTGCAATCATAGCTGTAACTGGTATTAATAACAATGTTATTAATACAATGGTTGCCAGCATAATGTTTGCAGTCGCTGAGACGAATTGGTCGATCCTTGACATGGGAAAATTGTAGCAACCTGTTCACAGGGAAATGTTTCCTGTTGTGATCCATTTTCCCTTTAATGCATATCTGGCAACACATCCTGTTTCCAGCATTATTTCAAAAATTATCTTTTCACTTTTTCTTGTGCTTTTCTTAGACTCAGTATTGAAAAAGTCCAGAACGCAGTTAATATTTGTTTATCAAAAACTATGTGGGAAAATAATTTTTCCTGAGCCCTCATCAAAGCTGGTAAAAATAGTTTCCCTTGAACATAGTTTACTACGAATTTAATCTACAATCTCTTTGTAAATTTATTGTAGGAGAGGTGACAGCAAGGAAAATGTTTACAAAATGATTGGACTGATGCAAACAAAAGGAACTTAGCACCTAATAACATCCTCTTGGCTCTCTCTTTTGGGGCTAGATGCAGCTCTATTGTGAAACAGGTCTACTAATTGAGGGAAATGAGTGGAATGTTACCTTGGCTCAGCCTGTTAAAGCCAGATTGGAATGCCATGATTGGCTTCAATACTCTGCAAACTGCAGTGGACAAACTACTCAGATAGATGTTATTTAGTTTATGCTATTTTAAAATTTATCCAAACAGTAAATATTATTTATTTGAACTGTTATCATATGGCATTGTCCTGTATGGTTTGATATCAGTTGTATTTAGTTATTGTGTCTTCAAGACTTATTCCTCTTCCTCCAGATGTTGGCAGGATGTTAGACTGCAACTCTCTTACAAGATTTTAAGTGATAGGAAGCTCTCAGTTCTATACAGTAGTTAAGGTCAGGAGCCATTGATACTGGCAAGCAAACCTCAGGCTCAGTTTATAGGCTTATTTTGAAGCCTTCTAATAAATCAGCAACAAAATATTGTCAATTTTTCTTCTTCACTTTCCTATCCTCAGTCTCCAGTTACTTGCAATCCTAATTGCAATTTGGGACAACAGGACATGCTGCAAAAACTGTATCAGACCCTCTTCCATAACGTGGCCTCTGGCAGTAGGAGTCATAGGGAGGGGCACCAGGAACACAGAGGTTGGCTAATCCCAATCATGATACAGCCGTGTCCCAGGAGAATACCTTACCCAATTCCTGTTCTCTCCTGCCCCATCTAAAGCACTGTTTGTGTTTTCTGCTATAGGGTTCAGATTAGTGTGGAACACTTATAAACTTCTTTAGCCTTCAAAGGGCTTGGTATAAATGAGGATTTAATATGCAGGAATCGATGCTTGAGATTTAGATGATTTTTGGTGGCTTAGCCAGTTCATCTCCTTCCAAAGACATTTTAATCAGTTACACTAATGGTTTTATCAGCCTTGCATGTGTAACTTCTAAATCTCTGTGATTCAAGTAATTCATGCTTTTGTCACTGGTTCATCTCACGACAAATTATCCAGCTCTGTACTAATGCTGCCTATCTACTCTGTAGACAAAAAGCATTTCATCTCCTGCTGTCAACAGAAGCTGACTGATGCTTTTTGCAATACAAAATACATCCATGTTGCTTCATCCTGAAAAGTTTTGCTTATAAAAAGCAATCTAGAAAATAAGAATGTTTAAGAAAAGCGAAGAGAGAAATGAAGGGGTTAAATTT
The DNA here is from genome assembly GCA_013390105.1 of Tichodroma muraria. Lineage (NCBI taxonomy): Eukaryota > Metazoa > Chordata > Aves > Passeriformes > Sittidae > Tichodroma > Tichodroma muraria. Next base: position 11,556 of record WAAG01056155.1, on the reverse strand, counting down.
CACTTTATCCTGTTGTACGTGACTACTGCACATTAAGCATTGACTACTGCATGTTAAGCATCATGTCAGGAATGCTGCCAGCAGTGCAGTTACCTGTGGATGTATCTGACAGATGAAATATGTCATTTTGGATGCTCCACTCTCCCACTATGGCTGTCTTTTATAAAAACAGCCTTCAGCACCTGAAGGGAAATACGTGGGAGGAATACCAAACAATATCCAGTGCTCCCAAAGGTTTAAGAGATGCTTTATAAAATAACATTTTGATAAATGTTAATCTTAAGAGCATAAAAATCATTCTCGTCCCAGACCTTCCATGGATGCTGCGCCAAAGAGCTGAAATTGCCATTTTGCTCCATAAAGGAATGTTTGCAGTGAGCATGTTGGCCACCTCTCTCTTAAGGTGTTGTTCTTAGGAGTTTGTCCTTTTTAAATGAGATGCTCAGATACCTCTCCCATTTCTCCCCAGGTCTGGCTATTGGTGATGTCCCGGACAAGCAGCCCATTGGAATAGTTCTCACAGTGCTTGGGGTTGTGGTGTTGGACTTCTGCGCCGATGCAACTGAAGGGCCAATTCGGGCCTACTTGTTGGATGTGGTGGACAGTGAAGAACAAGACATGGCCCTCAACATCCATGCATTTTCAGCTGGTAGGGAGTTAGCTGAGATGTTTTTGGCAGCTGTTCAGTCTTTCTGGTGACCAGGTTGTGGCTGAATTGGTTTTTTCTGAACTCACTTCTCACTTTTTTCTGTTCCACAGGTCTTGGAGGAGCGATTGGTTATATGTTAGGGGGGCTGGATTGGACGCAGACCTTCTTGGGTAGCATTTTTAAATCTCAAGAGCAAGTCCTTTTTTTCTTTGCAGCCATCATTTTCTCTGTCTCCGTTGCTCTCCACCTTTTTAGCATTGAAGAAGAGCAATATAACCCTCAGCAGGACAGGATCGATGACGAAGGAGACACACTTTCCAGTGCCAAATTCAGTGGCAGTCTACCCCCTTTGAATCGGCTGAATGTCATTAGTGAGGAAGAGCCGTATGGAGCTTCCATGTTCCATGATGAGGTTCAGTCAGAGCATGACCTCAATATGGAATTCCTTGAAGTGAACATTGTGAGAAGCAAGAGTGACTCAGTTCTGCACATGCCCGATGCCACATTGGAAATTGAATCAGAGCTGCTTTTCCTGCATGACATCGAACCCTCCATTTTTCAGGATACTTCATATCCAAACACTCCCCACAACACGAGCCAGGAGATCATAAAGTCCAAACTCAACCACCTGTCTGCTTTCCTCAGGGAGAATGAGAAGGAGGAGGAAATGTTGCTTGATAATCATTTAAATGAAGATAAAGTCCCAAACATCAATGGCTCCCTACCAAAAGAGTTCCTCAACGGACACGCCAGAATAGGCATGAAGCAATCCAGCACTTCCAACTCCATGCGGCGGCGGAGGCACATGTTTTACCGGCAGCCATCCTACACCTTCTCGTACTACGGCAAGATCGGCTCCCACCGGTACCGCTTCCGCCGGGCCAACGCCATCGTGCTGATCAAGTCCTCGCGCAGCATGAACGACATCTACGACATGCAGAAACGGCAGCGGCAGCGCTGCCGGCACCGCAACCAGAGCGGCACCACCAACTCCAGCGGGGACACGGAGAGCGAAGAGGGCGAGACCGAAACCACCGTCAGACTCTTGTGGCTGTCGATGCTAAAGATGCCCAAGGAGCTGCTGAGGCTGTGCGTCTGCCACCTCCTGACTTGGTTTTCCATCATTGCTGAAGCTGTGTTCTATACAGATTTCATGGGACAGGTCATCTTCCAGGGTGATCCAAAGGTAGGAGAGCAGTTCCCATGGGCAGACCTGCTCAGAGTCCCTCGTTTCTGAGATGTGCTCAGTACAACAAAGTGGTGTTGGTGTTTGTGTCTGTTGCAGGCCCCTTCAAACTCAACTGAGCTGCATGCCTACAATGCTGGAGTTCAGATGGGATGCTGGGGTCTGGTGATTTATGCTGCTACTGCTGCCGTTTGTTCAGGTAAGAGACTGTGCAGTCACACAGTGGAATGCACCTCATGCATGTATTTCTAAGGTAAAAGTAGAATCATGGAACATTCTGAGTTGAAAGGGACCCACAAGTATCATCTAACTCCTGGCCCTCCTGAAGTAGTGTTGCTTCTGTTGGCATCCACCTCCTTGTTTGAGGTAAAGGATATTTTGGAAAAGCATTTCTTGTGGTCATAAGGGGAAGGGCTTCTTTAAGAATCAATATTAAAAAGTTCCTCCAAGTGTAGAGGTGGAAATATGAACAGATGGTTAAGTGGCATAAAGCACAAAATGAAATCTAAGGATATTGAGTGACATTTAACAAGCCTTCAGGAAACTAAAATCATGCTTGGTAGAAGATTTAAGCATATGCAAGAGGGTTTTTGCAAAGACTGTTTTTAAACCAAAATTATAAATATGTATTTCTGAAAGCCCTTCTGCAGATAATTTGCACTTGCAGTAGACTCTGAAATTGAGAGTTTTTGCCAAACTTAAATTCTGCCTTTTGCAGTACATAGCAGGCGTGTCTGCACAGCTCAGTACCATGGGGACAGGCTCTTTCTGAAGCTAGAACACATCTGTTCCCAGTGAGGGCTGGGCTGTCCTGGTCACACAGCCCAAATATGAGCATCCACTTCCTAAACAGGGTATAGAGTTGCCATGGCGACATCAATCCCCTAAAACTTTAGTGAGTAAACTGATATTTAAGAGGAAATGGCTTCAAACTGAAAAAAGTAGGTTTAGATTGGATATTGGGAAAAAATTCTTCCCTGTGAGGGTGGTGAGGCTCTGGCACAGGTTGCACAGAGGAGCTGTGGTTGCCCCATCCCTGGAGGTGTTCAGGGCCAGGTTGGATGGGGCTTGGAGCAACCTGGGATAGTGGAAGGTGTCCCTGCCCATGGCAGGGGTGGTTGGAACTGGATGGTCTTTAAGGCCCCTTCCAACCCAAACCATTCTATGATTCCTATTTTATTCTGTATCTCTGCAGCCTTGTTGCAGAAATATTTGGACAACTACGACCTTAGCATAAAAGTGATCTACATCCTGGGCACGCTGGGTTTTTCCCTTGGCACTGCAGTGATGGCCATGTTCCCCAACGTGTACGTCACCATGATAATGATCAGCACGATGGGAATAGTTTCCATGAGCATCTCCTACTGCCCCTACGCACTTTTGGGACAGTACCATGAGATAAAACAGGTATGTCGAATATTTGGAGTATGTATGTGAATCAAGGCAGAACATTCATGTTTCTCTTAAGATCACGGTGGAAAAATGGATTTGTTAAATCCCAGTATTGAAGATACCTGCTTTGTCAGTATGTGTTCCAAAGCTTGAATGGATAGTAAATAGCAGGAGCTGGTGCTGAAATCGGAGAGTCTTGGCATTGAGTTGGCTCAGAGGGGGTCATGATTGCTTTTTCCTATGCTGAGGTATGAAGCAATCAGGGTGCGTATGGCAGATGAAGAGAAATTAAATTTTTATTGGAGTATTTACTATATATCTAGTTGTTACTCCTGTCTTGGATGTTGTATGGTAGTTTTACTCAGGTTTCTCACAGTCTTAGATGTTGAAGTGAGTCTGGAAATGCAGCTGTAATTTTGGGGATGCATAAAGCAAAACAATTCTGCTGGAAACAGGGATGATTTTACTTCCCAACAGTCTCAATCCACTGTTCCATTTGGATTACAAATTACAGAAGGATCATTTATTACAAGTTCCTGAGTTGTGACTGGAAGGGGTATTCCTTTTTATGATCATAAAATTAATGTTTCATGTAACACCAAATGTTTCATGTAAAATTGTTTTTACAAAACCTAATCTTGGAGCTGATTTGGGCTAAAAGTGACCCAGTCAATACCTGCCTCATGCTGCAGGGTCCTGAGGAGGCTGTTGATGAGCAGATAAGGAGGCTGTTGCTCTGGAGTTGTGTCATGGTGCTACACAAAGATGATGTGAAGTTGACCATGGGGCTGAGAAATTCAAGTTCTAGTGTTTAAGTATTGCTTTCATCCATTGTTTTACCTCCTGCCACGTTTCTTGTCTTTTTGCAGTACATTCACCACAGCCCCGGGAACTCGAAGCGAGGGTTCGGCATCGACTGCGCCATCCTGTCCTGTCAGGTTTACATCTCCCAGATCCTGGTGGCCTCTGCGCTCGGCGGCGTGGTGGACATGGTTGGCACGGTCAGAGTCATCCCCATGGTGGCTTCAGTGGGATCCTTCCTGGGTTTTTTGACAGCAACTTTCTTGGTGATTTACCCAGAAGTCAACGAAGAGCCAAAGGAAGAGCAGAAGGGACTGGGTCCTCCAGGGACAGCCGAGGGCAGCGGCGCGGGCGCGGAGAAGCCGACGGTGCTGAAGCTGACGCGCAAAGGAGCCGCAGCGGCAGAGCCGCAGGGCGAGTCAGCTGTGTGAGGCCGCCGATGCTTGTTCACCCACATTCCAAGGAGTGCAGATGCAGAATCAAGAACTTTTGTTGTAGTTTTTCTTTTTTTCCAGGAAAGCAAATTAGGACCTTCACTACTTGTAGGTAAAATTTGCAGAAGAAAAGGCAGTTTTGTGCAAAAACATAAATGAAATTCTGTAGTCCTTCCTCTAGGTTTGAGCAGGTCGCTCTGATGCTAATTGCTTTCTCTACAACTTAGAAACGTCATTTCTGAACACTTTTTTATTAAGAATACATTTAGATTTCAAATAAGTTTTATTAATCTGCATGAGACTCACAGTGTATACAATTAGCAGTTAGAAAAATTAAGTTTTTGGCTGTTTTTAAACTAACAGAAAATGGAAGCTATCTTGACCTATAGTCTCTTGCCATTTTTTTGTCTGAACATTTCAGATTTCACTAGCGTAATAACTGAATCAAATGCTTAGACATCAGTCAATTTTTTCATGAGCATGTTATTACTGGTCTGACAGCTACATTAATTTTAGACTTCATGTTTTTGTTAGTGCAATTACTGCAGAACTTTTATTTGCAATTATTTTCAAGGAAAAAAAAGCAATTACTGCAGTTTCTAAGAAACTGCCATGAATTCTTTTAGTCATACTATTCACAACCACTCCCAGATCTGCTGCTTGTCAGGAGAGAGTGACAGTGGGTGCTGCATGTCAGCTGTAGATGGAAGGAGCAGCAGCTGGGAGAGGTGACCAGCACTCACAGGTTTCTTTATCACAAGTGCTGCATTTTATGAATGTCGTTGGAATACGCTGTGACAATTTTTAGCTGAGAGTTTCACGTGCAGGTGAACTCGGGGATTTTCTCAGCATTTAAACCTGATCATCTCTGGATGAAGCTGCCGTGGAGAAAGGGCACTCTGGGGTCAGCTTCATAGGAGGGGGCATGCGGATTCTCTTCCGTAGAGAAAGGAAGTCATTAATTAATTGCACTTTTTACGATCCTTTAACCTCCTAGCTGGGAATGCAGCAGCCGAGGTAAAGGCACGGGGTCAGTACAACAAGGAGAACCCAAGGCCTACCTCCGTCACTTTATGGCATGGTCTGGGTGTATGAAAATCTGTGTCAGAAACAGTTTTTAGGCCTTAAAATTCAGATGTTGCTGTTCCAGTCCCTGTGTTGGAGGAATTGTAGGCCGGAGCTCTTCTGAGCTGCTGTACCAATGTCGTCAGCACATCCTCCATGTCCCCTTCCGTGATTCAGGACACAGCTGCAGTGCAAAGATACTTTTCTGGAAAGAGTTTGAAAGAGTTGTGCTAACTTGATTTAAAATAGGTTTGGGTCATTATCCAGCAGCCATTTAAAGCAACTTCCGAAACTTGTGTTTCACAAACTTCCGATTGTCATTTGTAAGACGCGTTTGTGATGCTGTTGACTCATTTTGGCTTGGGCCCCCGGGCTGCCGTCAATCCGTGTGCTGGATAGGCAAACACAGCTCGGTGTGAGATTCCTGCTGCCTCAAACTCCTTCTCCAAGACTTGCCTGTGTCAATCATGCTGCAATCCAGGCATTCAGACAAAGAAGCTATATTTCAATATGAAAAGCAGTTTTTAATGAATTACTTGAATTGCCAATGTATTTGAGAAAGGGATGTTTGGGTATATTTGAAGGTGGCATCCATGGGTTTCTCTGAAGGCTTCCAGTCAATGCCTGTGGCCTCTGCTATCAAGGGTGACAATGTCTTTAGGCTGGTGACGTCACAGAGCACTGAAGTACATGTAATGACACAGGACTTAGGGATTGTATTTGTTTTTCAAAGTGTCTTAAGGAAGTCTTTTTTTTCTATGGCGAATATTTTTTTTATGTAGAACATGTGCTGTGAACTGTGTTCAGCCAGGGGAGCGATACTACTGAAGAGTGTGAGACCTTATTGAAGAAAGCAGTTGTGAGAAATTCTGCCGTGAATTTTATCATCTCAGTTACATTTAATATATTCTGGTGATGTTCATGTGTGAGAGACAAGTGTTGTGTTTCACCCTGGAACTGGCATTCATGTAAGTTACATGCTGAGTTACACATTTTAAAGTAGCTTTAGTATTTTAGTTTTGAAGCTCCTTGAAGATTCTGCTTTTGGTTAAATAACTGCTGTCAAGTACTCCTTATTTTAATCTCTACTGCTGGAAAGGTTCTTCAACAGTTTAAAAACTTGCATCTTCTGACCAATGCCAGCCTTACCCTTTTCCTAAGGGTTCCATGGATCAACGTGGATCAAATCTCCATTACCCCACATTGCACTTCTTAAGCCAAGATCTCTTTCACTGCACCATCACACTGACCAAGCAGCTGCAGAGAGGGAGGAGAGGCTGACTTCACATCCCACAGAGGGAACATGAAACCATTCTGGGAGTGAGCTCATCTATGTTTATGGAGCTTTCTCAGCCAGGGAAGGGCAAGGAGGAAGGAAGGACCTTTCATTTTGAACCCAGAGGCTTCAAGCAAAGGCAGGGCAGGGCCAATTTTGTCATGGACAGCATTTGGCATGGCTTCATTTCTAAGAATTGGGTGTTAAAATCTGTGTTTGGAGTTGTTTATGGGGCTCATATCACAGGAATATGCACGCTGCCACAGCAGGAAGCTGATTTCATTCCCTAGTAAAGGCAGAGGAAATAATTATTCATTGTAAATGTGCTGAAGTTTTTGTAGTGTTGCCAGAAGAATTAACTTGGTGAGCCCCAACCAAAGCATCTCCTCCTGTCCTCGGGCCAGCCTGGGAAACCCCCACACTGGCTTCACCTACTGAGGTCTCCCAAGGATTTTTCCTTGGTTGTGAAAATTTATCCCCAGCGCTTCTCAGGGTAGAGTGGGCAATGATTTATTTCTTCATCTGTCCCTTACCTTATCTTTTGATACACAAATGATTTTTTTTTGCCACAATTAAAGATAAAGTAGTACAGTTTTATATGTTTGTTGCCGCAATTGTGGAAAGAGAAGTTTGAAGTGGCTTTTTCTTGTTATTCCTGGAGACAGCAAACATCTTTCTTTTTTGTTTGTATTTCTGTCTAGTTAAAGTCATCCCATTGGACCTTCGGTGTAGTAGGACTAAGTTTTAGTGGTTCAGTTCTGTGTTGTTCAATACTATAAACAATTTTAACATGTTCTGCTGCAGTGACGTGTGATGTAAGGCACTGCTGGTGCTCAGACCCTCGAGGGCTGTGGTCGAGCAGCTGCACATCTCGAGATGTTTCATGTGAGAGCAGAGAAGCTTTAACTTTCACCCCTCAGAAAGGCGGAGTGTGGGTTTGGCCCTGTTGGGTTATTCCAAGAGTCCAGTGAGATCTGTGCTGTTTGTGGATGGCACTTTCAGACTCCTGAAGCAATAATTTCTTAGGAATGTTTCTATTCCTGCTGGTTTGATGACTTTCATAGAGATTTATTGCCTAACTAGCCTTTTAATAACACAAATCTGGTGGTTTGCTGGCGCTGGCTGTAAGCAGTTGTGGAAAGATAGAGGTTGTTAATCATGAGGAGGGAGTAGGCCAGTAAATCCAGCAGAGGTTTATGCTCTTGAAACACACGATGTCCTTTCCCCCTTTCATTTGGAGGCTTTTTCTAGGCCGTGAAATATTCCCAGCACATCAGTCTGAAAAGGAGGTGGCTGCAAATTTACCCTCCTGGTTTTCTTGCTGATGCCAGTGCTGGCACTCAGACCCCAGGATGGAACAGGCTGCATGAGATTTTCCTCATAGGCAAGGACTGAATCTTTCTTATCCGTTTCCTACCTGATCTGAACCCCCCAGCATCTGGAATGACAGCAGCAACCACGGTGCTTTTTGCCAGATACCTCATTTAAACCTCAGTTCCATCGTTAAGAACATGTCCCCTGCCCTTGGTCCAGGGTGAGCTTGGCTTCCTCCAGCATCCACCATGAAAAGCAGGGTTTTCCTGGCTGCCAGGCCTCACTGCTGTGCAGGTTGAGGTCACATCTGTGAGTAAAGGTAGAGAAAGTCACATTTTGTTCCTAGGAGAGCTGGGACATCTGGGCAGGAGGGAAGTGCAGGAGGCAGGTGCTGAGATTTGAGGGATTTTAGGGATGTGTGCGTGTGTCTGTACCTCTGTGTTTGTACATTTCCAGACACACTGCTTGGGCCAAAATACCCTTTGGGGGTTGTGTGTTGCTGTCACTGTACTCCACAATGTTTTCAACTGAGTTCTTCCAGTTTCCTTCATCCTAGTCTGATGCAAGACAAGCTCAGCTATAAATATGTATCCTGTTTAAATGAACAAATGAACTTCTGCATGATATTCCAAGCACATGTAGCAGCTTTGGCATCTGAAGTCTCTGTCGTGAAAGAGAAGTTGGTTTTCTTTGCAGCTGTTTTGTCCTCGTTTCCTTGGAATAGGCCAAATAAATGTAATGGACACCAAATGTTGCACAGAAATGTTATTGATGACTGTGTGGAAGAAATACCAAATTTTATTTTTCTTTGCAGAAACTTTATGGTTCCAGAGAGTCCTTTAGCTGTTTTCCTTCCTTAAATGACAAAGCTGAACATTTGTAAAGCACGTCACAAAATGGTCATTTGGAAAAAGTGGAGCTGCCCAAAATTCTCTCTTTGTCATGTTGCATCCAAAGGAGCTGCAGCAGCTCAAACACCAACTGGGGTTTGAATTTGAGGCTCTGCAGTTCAGAAACTGCCTTAGAAAACAACAAAAAGGCTGAATTCCTTTCCCTGGCATGGCACTGGCACCCACTGATCTGCTCATTAAGGAGTTACAGGTTTTCCTGTAGTTTAAATTAAAATCACCTCTTGGAAAACTGATTTGGTTTGGTTCCTCAACCTGAGCAGCTTCACCTGAATTTCCACCTCAGCTTCCCTCGCCCCAGGGAGCACAAGGGGTGCCCAGGAGGGACAAATACATCCCCCACCAAAAGAGAGCATCTGCTGTAATTAAAGGGCTTTTGATGCCCTTGTGACCTGCTAAAATTTTAGGGAAAATGCAGAGCATGGTTCAATTTAACCTGCTCTGGCACATTTATTCTTAAATTTGGAAGTTTGGGGTGAAGCTCTGGGAACATTTATTCAAATTCAGTGTCACCTTATTTACTGTGCACCTATTCAGACCTTAGTGACAGCCAAATTGTAATAAATAACCCCAAAATCCAGACTTTTCTCTCAACAAATTGGCAGTTCCCAATGTGAATTTGTTTTGCTTGATGTAACATGAACACTAAGCCCTTTAAGTAGCCAAATGACCAGCTTATTTTAAATGCCTTGTATTACTAGAAAACTGCATATAGGCATCTCATAACGGGGAAAAAATTAAAAAAAAAAAAAAAGGAAAAAGAAAAAAAAGAGAATATTTAGTTCCTTTGTGAACTGGCCATATGACAACTACTTTTTTATCAACTTATTAAGTTGGGGCACTATAATAGCTCTTGCTGAGTTTAGCAATGTTTATAAGCATGTGTTAAACACATAATGTTGTTTTATGAGGAAAAAGGGATAAAGAAAAGTGATGTCACAGATGAATGTTTGAGTGCGTAGATGGCATAATGTATGTATGATTTTTATTTCTACACTGTTGAGCTTATTTTCTGTTTAAAGGTTAAAAAAAATTGTTGCATGAGAACTGTTTTATTGTGTTCTGCACTTTCCGTTCTTTTTGTATAATCTTCATTTTTTTTTCATTTATGCATAGAAAAGAAAAAAATCAGTTTAGAAACATTCTACTCCACAAGACACTGTGTTCCAATCCGTTGTTCCGAAGTTTGATCTTAATAAACATTTCAGTAAGAGTTGGTGGCTCGTGTCCCTGTGGTATTTGTAGGGAAGGTGAGCAGAGGGACACCTGGTCCTTGAGCTGTGCAAGGCAAATAACACCTGCACCCCAGAACGTCATGAATATTTCCAAAAATGCTGCTGCCAGATATTGCCTGGCAAAAAGGCAGGTGTTGCAAGTCAGAGATGGTTCTAAACTTGCCTGACACTTGCAGGGTTCAGGTGTAACCCAGGAGAGAGCACAAGTGGAGCAAAATGGGGATACCTGGGGCAGGTGTGTGTCCCCAGCTCCAGGCTCTGCTCTGACAAAGGGTGCTGGCTGTCACACAGAATCTGTCACCTCTCATGCCGTCACCAGGGCTGAGGAGCTGAGGGTCTCCCCAGTCACCTCTATGATTTAATAGCCACAAGCAGTTCCCAAAGAAATGAGTTCCCATGCAAACTCATGAACCTCTTGGATCACTGCGAACAAGAGGGGAAAGCTGGAGCCAGATCACAAATACCTGCTGATGGGTAAACTTGAACTGAAGAGCTCACTTGTCACTGATTTCTAGTTTCCTTGACAGATTTCATCTGTGATTTTTCCTAAAGGAAATTCCTCAGACCAAGTACCGGCAGCTCTGGTAAGTCAATGCCCACTTGGGTTTGGTTCATTTTTCACACGATCATCACAGAATCGATTTCCCTGGAAAATACCTCCAAGATTGAGTCCAGCCTATGACCAATCACCACCTTTGTTAAGCGGACCAGAGCACTGAGTGCTACATCCAGTCTTGCCTTAAACACCTCCAGGAACGGGGACTCCACCACCTCCCTGGGCAGTCCATTCCCATGCTTGACAACCCTTCCCATGGAGACAGTCTTCCTAATACCCACTCTGAACTTCCCCTGGTGCCAATTCAGGTTATTTCAGCTTCTCCTGTTCATATGATGCACTTGATAACCACCAAGGTCTTTTCCAGCCTAGTTAATTCTGTGATACTATGCTTGTGACTTCGGAGAAGAGGCCAAGCCCCACCTGGATACAACCACCTGTCAGGGAATTGTAGAGAGTGACAAACTCCCCTGCGAGCCTCCTTTCCTTCACACTGAGACCCGAAACCTCCATCAGCTACTCCTCACCAGGATTGTGCTCCAGAGCCTTTCTCAGTGCAACTGCCAATCCCTGGATACGCTTCAGCACCACAATATACTTCATGGCGTGAGGGACAAAAAACTAGAAAAAAATTGCTCAATATGTACCCTTCGCAGTTCCCAGCAGAGAGGGGCAATCACCACCCTGATCTTGCTGGCCATACTACTGATGACACATAAGGCCAGCAGGCCACCGGCCTC